>CM057348.1:462441710-462704402 GCA_030015575.1 Agapanthus africanus
TAGTTAAACAAGGACATTTGTATATTGACATGCATGTATCTGACTTATGACATTTTTTATCCGTCTTGAATATGATTTCTTCTTGTATATCTTGGTTACCACATTACATTGATTGATTGTCAAATTGACAATACCCATAGGATAGATAACTTAGAGACAGAGACACTTAGGTTCCACATGACATGATTGCTTGTTATACTTGCTTGTTATATATTCGTATTGTTACTATTTACTGATGTGACACTCATTCCAGTTAATGATATATTATATTTATGATTATGTTAGCTATGACGCTCTGACATCGGGGTTTTGTATGGCCCAGATATTTGGCTTTAGCACCGCAGGATAAACAGTATTTCGAGAAGATTACCGAGCATTGTTGAGTTCTCCGTTCATCTAGTTATTAATTATGGTTTAGGTTTCTCTTCCAGTATTGCATTTTGTTGGATTTAATTTTGGTCCCTTAAGGGACAGGTTTTGGATATTGTTCCTTATTCCTTTTGATCATGCGATTGGATTCTTATTTATTGCTTCCACTATTGACTCTTGATTATCGATCATTGTTATTGCTTATTGTAGCAAATTGGACATGTGATAGATAAATATATTATTATTTTGTTCTTGATTACCGATTGACTGGTTTAATATGACTATGGAAGGATGTTTCCTTACCATAGGTAATATGGTTGGCTTTGTCAACACATGATGAACTTATTAGACTATATCCCTAATATGCCTGACTCCCTCATCAAATTTGTCTATTATTCACCTGTTGAGTCCGTAATCTAGCTCTTCAATAGGTATCGATAATGGAACGAAAGGAGATTTCATTACGAGTAGAATCAATTATCTCCATCGTAACCTTATCACTAGATTAGTGTTGTTCGAGCGTTTAAGTGCTCCAATTTTCGCGAACTCTCTCATGCAAATCAGTGTAGATGCCAGCATCCGCAAAGAGACACAAGAACACTCATCCACACCTCACAAGCTCCAAGCACCATAAGCATCGAGAGGATTTCTCATGTGAGAGAGACAATTCTACCTGCCGACGTATCTTTTGTTAGTAATATGTATGCCCTAAAGGCCATTATTGATGATATAGTGGATGCTTGGACATATATAGAGGACTTTCTTGCTCGACATGATAGTATGTTATCAAGTTACCTTTATCTTAATATGTAAACTGGTATTTATACTATCTGTCTCTTACTTGTTGATAAAGCCTTTAGGATATGTACTTGACTACCAAGACTATGATGAGATCATACTAGTGGGGCCAGGGTGGTCCAAAAATACATCCTTTAATCGGTTTCTAGTCGTGGGAATATCAAGACTAGGGCATCAATATTCCAAAGTAGACTAGTATGTACGTTTCTTGTCCCTTAGAATGCGATGGTTGATCCCACAACCATTGGTGTGTGACATCAAAGATTGTATACAGGTGCTCATTGGAGAATGGGTATACTGAACAAGACTCACCGGGGACTCCTATGTGGTAGTATACCTATCGTCAGATAGCAGTCCTCTGATGACACTGGTACAGGTTAGTCTGTAGACCCTAGATCGTCATAGAGTCTTGTGCGGCTCCCACTGTGCTTTGATTTCCTCCCTACCATGCTCAAAGGAGACGTGCAAACAGGTGGATTTTGGGTACAGTCCCGAGTCGCATGGAGGCAATGAGCGATAGGAGGGGTTTCGTCTCTTCCGGTATTGGGGGTTGATATTGCGCTATGCTCGATTGGCTATAACTAGAAGTCCCTAGCCAGGTCTGCTACCGAGATTTACTAATAAGTGTTATCAGAAGTTTCTCAAACCGTTATAGACCAGACATCAGCATGACTTTTCACGTTACTAGAGACTGACGTTTACCACCCCTAGACATGATATGCGACATATCAGACGAAGAGACCGAACTGTATGGTAGTGTTACTGATAGGCTTCATGGAGACTATGGACAAGCTTGCTTGTTGATCTTCATATCGCTTATTACCAGGGTAGCCGTTACGTCTAGCTAGTAGCGCTGACGGCTTGTAGGTGACTGATATGATCATCACCTACTGCTGGCGTATTGACAAGTCTTTAAAATCCTACACAGAAGTTCTCTGGTTCAAGCGAAAGGAAGTAGGACTTATATATGATATGTGTGTGAGCCTGATTAAATACGTGTATATGATACCGTATTGTAATCTGGTAGTCATTTGTTATCGGTTCGGTTATATGTGATATAACCAGATTATCGAATCAAGTGTTGATTTGATAATGTGATATACAGATAAATGATATTAGTCGGTCGTATGTGATATAACCGGATTATTAAATCATGTGTAGATTTTATAATGTGATATATATTATGTGTGATATAATTATATCTTAACTAATATCATTAGCTCACTAATTATTCTTCATTATAAATATATTAATATATATGATATATATATATATAATAAAAATAATGAAGCATGGCATATAAATATCTATTTTTTGAAAATAGAAATGAGGTAGAAAATGAGAGCATGGTTGCAAGCATGAGATTTATATTTTTTTATTTATCTTGACCCACCATTCAAGCATGGTTGCAATTTTATATTGCAAAACTCCATGCTTGAATGAGTGAGGGGTCAAGAGTTGCCATTCGTTCTTGAGCTCATTTCAACACTTAGCATTTTTCTTGCTTTGCTCCTATATTTGCTCTCTAGCTACTTTATCTTCCTCATTTTCCATGGTTCAAGCTTCAACCCTCACATGTGATTTGAACCATGAAGCTTGAACACAATCTTGTGAGCTTTAGCATCCCCTAATTCACCATCCTACACTTGACCAGCGATCGAGTGTTGCGTGTTTCCTACATTAAAGAGTTTAGTGTAGAGGTAGCTTGAGTTGGAGGGACTTCGCGTGGATCATCTTCGGCATGATGGTCATCGGAGGAAGCTCGTCCAATGCCTCATATGGAGCCTAGTGGAGTCACGGGACTACTACCCGTATCATGTGAAATGAAGGACTCGAACTTCGAGGGTATAACCATCTTTCACTTACTATAGTTTTTCTCGATATCAAACACTAAACCCTAATCACCTAGCTAAAGATCTTGTTATGTCTAGCCTAGCGCCATAAAAAATTGAATTTGGCATGCTTGATGCCTCTTGGACCCCTGGCTGGTGTTAGGGTAGACTTTCATGGTATCAGAGCCTAAGCTAGAAGATTAGACGATGTAATTAGAATCACGAAACCGAAAAACTCTGAAACAACGAAACCAAAATATCAAGTTTCTGTCAATTTTAAAATGATCTCAGAAATTTTTTTAAGCAACTGCAGAATGTTTTATGTGATACAACTAGAACACTGGGAAAGTTTGAGACAGTTTCACCTATTTTTAGCCGGCGAGAAACCAATAAAAACCGGCATCACCAGTTTTCTGTGCTCATATTTGGCTTGAAATTTCCTGGTGTTCCAGTAGCTTGAATTTAGGGTTTCTGGTATTGTTTGATTAGCCCAGTTTGCATGTGATGTTAACAGTTCTTTTGGGGCTAATACGGAGTATTTCGTAGTCGTAATTGTTACGTTGTTTCGGTTTTAATTTGATATGGATGCAGTAGTGAGGATCCGTATTTAATTGGTTTTGTGTAAACTAGTTAGTTTTTATAAATCTAGCGTTTTAGTCTCGGTAGATCGATTGCCACGAAGTTCGATTCGGATCGAAACTCCGTCGCAATCGTGTATCGTACGCGAATACTCGCTGAATAACTTTACTAGATAGCCTCACCCCATTGCCCCAACTAAGTGACTGTAGGAGAACCCTATTGCCAATAGCACCCACTCAGGTGCTCGCGGCCACGGTGTTCCGCCTAAGTGCACTTGGTCGACGGCATTGGGGGTGCGGCTATCTACTATAGTTTCTGACGCGTATTCGATCGGGTAGTCGGGAATCTTGTTGAATTACCTGACTAAAATATTGAAAAGAGTTTTTAATATGAGACTAAAATGCAAGGTTTACAGGTTAGGCATGAAATTCGGAATATGAGATATTCCGGGTTTATGATGTCTAAGGATATGCAGATTCTAATTATTGCAGTTTTACATTACTTTTCTGCCACCGTAAGCATAATACGTGGGGTATCCTAAATCTCGTTGCTATTTATCAACGGAATTTGGAATACGTGTATTTACTTACGTTGATGATATGTGATATCATATGTTGCCGGTGATATGTTTTATTGGATCGTCGTGATTGAATAGCTGGGGGTTTTATGTGAGATGGGAGTTTTTCAATTTTCATTCATGTAAAATTTGTATGTAATATTCTTTTATTGGGGCACAGCCGGGTTGAGGATGATGTCACCGCTGTTGTATATTATTTACTTTTCCGCATTAGAATAGACCTAAAGTGGGGAGCACAAGTAACCGGGTTCTACGGTCCAGTGGGAGACCATCTCAAGGAATTGAGATCGGGTCTCCTAAATCTAGAATTGGTTGGGTTACTTTCCGCTCTCGTAAGGGTCTATGGGATGTGGGTTTGGGTATTCATCATGACTGTGGAATCCGTGTTTTATATTACTGGCTAAATTTAAAACACGGAAATCCTAGTATATCCAATATTTCATATGTTTCTTCTGCTGCTTGGTTCTGTGATGTTGATCATATAACTTCGTGAGACAAATGTGATATTATATATATGATATATAATAAACGTTTCTTATATTTTACACCCGCGCTACTCCAGTCCCCGCTCTGCTGGTAGTTAAGTAACCTAACGGTGCATGACGGGGCCCTGTGGCGAATGCGGATGGCATAAGCGTACGTTCTATTTTCGTTTCACTTTTTTGTAATGTTTAGGAAACATTAAATGACGGGACTTCATTAATGAGATTAATGAAAAGAAAGAAACCTAAAGATGTTGTAGAATCAAATTTTCAAAAAAGGGTAGCTCTAGTTTTTGCTTTGCATAGTGGTATTCCTTGATGAATATCTAGCACCTCATTCGATGAGGAAAGAGCCGAGATCATTTCACCGGGAGTGGCCTCTTTAGCGAAACTAGCAAATGCTACAACCCACTCGGTTTTTAAACTTTTGATTGCTTCTCTAGTCCTTGCTTTGCATATTGGTATTCATGAATATCCAGCACCTCCTTCGATGAGGAAAGAGCCGAGACCCCTTCACCCGGAGTGACCTCTTTAGCAAAACCAGCAAAAGCCTAAAAAAAACTCCTTTTCAAAATCACTAGATTCTACAACGATATCAAGTTCATTACGCTCATAGGTTTTCATAAAAACCCGCGTAGCCCTCCGTCATTTCAGATAAATACTATTTAGTATTCGTGCTGCGTTTGTTGACCATAGCCAAGGCGCAGTGTGCGGTAGCTAATTAGTGCTTCTCTGCCGCATGTGATGCGATTGGATTAGCGTAGTCGTGCGGCTTTGTTGACCATAGCCAAGGATCGTACGGATGTGTTTGATTCAATCAATAAATGACGGGTTGAAAATGGCTAGCACTTATGATTTATTGACCATAGCCAAGGTCATAAGATACTAGGGATAAAAAATATTATCGGGAATTTCAAGTGTTGAAATTTGGCATACCTTCTATGAGATAGTTGGATCACGATACCCACTGCAAATAAGAGTTACTCCTGGAATAATTTTGCACATTACAATTAGCTAATCCAGTAGGAGTCTAGAAAAGTATCAATGGGGTTATGCCTCTAGGGAAATGACGTTTATTTTAATTAGGCCCGTGCGAAAGAACGGAGAACCTCCCTCGGAGTACCGATACCTGCCTGGCCGAACGATTGGCGAACCTGTACGGTGTAATTAATCCCGGCTAATCTTACCTTTTAGGGTTTGAAGGAAAATTTGATAAAAACAGTGGGAGCCATCCTGATTAGATAAACTAACCAATCTAATCTTGCAAAGAGCGCACACAAAGTGATTATCCTTCTCTCTCTTCTGGTAGCGACCAATGAAATGCCTTAATCAAGATAATAATATGGATGTATTGACCGGACCTACTTATTATACTGGGCTAGGTTCCGCTCTATCTTATGATTGTCATAAGTCTGAGTAAGGAATAGGGGAATATTCGGATTCCCATGCCACCCAAACGAAGAAAAAGTATGTTGATGCATTGTCTTTGGGTGTGTTCGTAACCAAGAACTATTTATCAGTTTTCTCTATGTCCTGAGTATTGGATACCGGACCAGGATCCCATAGATGTAATTTGTTACATGGGCTAAAGAAAAGTGGAGAACTGGGAAAGGGTGATATATCTCTAGTAGTAGACATGGTGCAATTGTTGCAGCCAAAACAGTTGGCAAATATCACCTTGTGTTACCAACTGGTAATACAATGATTCTGAGCGACTGTTATTTCGTACCAATAATATTGTGAATATTTTCCTAAATCGAGTATTGATTGTGTAAGGTATGTTGTATAACAGTGTGCACGTTCTGAATCAAACTACAGTTCTAAACGTACAGAACACACACAAGAGGAACAGTTCAGAAATGAATGAAGTCTTCTTGTGGTATTGTAGATTGGGTCATATCGATGAAACAAGACTAGCTGAAGTTCCATAAGGATGCATATTTGAATCCGTTCGAATTTATATCTTATGAAACTTGCCAATCATGTCTCAAAGACTAGGTGACCAAATCTCCGTTTACTGGAAACGGAGAAAGAGCTACTGAACACTTGGATAGATACATAGTGGTGTATGCAGTCATATGTCTACACATGCTAGAGATGGTTCCGCGTACTTTATTACATTCACCGATGTTCTCTCAAGATATGGACATGTGTTCTTGTTGAAACACAAAACTAAATTTTTTGAGAATTTCAAGGAATATAAGTACGAAGTTGAGAATCAGATGGGTAAAGGTATTCAAATCCTTAGATATGATCGGAGAGAAGAATACTTGAGCACAGAATTCCGAGACTATTTAAAAGAGAATGAGATTCTCTCTCAGCTTACTCCTCTGTATATACCACAGCACAATGGTATATCGGGGTAGAGGAATCGCACCCTATAAGATATGGTGCGCTCTCTGATGAGTACTGCTGAGTTGCCTATTTCCTTTCAGGGACATGCACTTGAGAAGATGCATACCTATTGAATAGAGTTCTGATCAAATCCGTTGTCTACCACTCTATATGAGATATGGAATGGGAAGAGACCATCTCTTAAACGAGTTAAGATATAGGTTGTCCGACCTATGTTGAAAAGCACAATCCGGACAAGCTTGATGCAAGATCAGTTCTGTGCAAGTTTGTAGGATATCCCAACCATTCGCGATGGTATATCTTTTACCACACCGAGAAACAAAAGATGTTTTGTTTCTCGACATGCCACCTTTTTAGAAAAGGAAATTCTTGTGGAAGAAATTAGTGGCAAAGAGGTAGAACTGGAAGAAGTTCCAGCAACACAAACTATAACTGACGATTTGTTGGAACCGGAGGATTCAATAGTCCCTGACGAACCGAAGCCACTCCACAGATCTAGTAGGGTTCTTCATCCATCTGAGAGATACTACGGTTTTCTCATAGACGGTGGGAGCGAGGATTGCATCATGGAGATGATGACCCAACTAGTTTCGAGCAGGCCATCACAAGTGGAGACTATGTGAAATGGCTGGATGTTATGCGATCTGAGATGGAATCCATGTACACCAACAAAATGTTGACTTTGGATATTGCTCCTGAAGGGGTAAAACCCATCGGGAGGAAGAGGATCTTTGAGAAAGATAATTTGGTGTAGATGGAAAAGTTGAGACTTTCAAAGCTAGACTTGTCGCCAAGCTTAAGTCCATCAGGATTCTACTTGCCATTGCTGCATACCATGACTATGATATCGGGCAGACTGCACGTCAAAATCGCTTTTCTAAATGGTGATTTAGAAGAGAGCATGTATATGACACTGCCAGAGGGCTTCGTAGACAGTGGGAGCAGTGGAAGCATGTGCAAGCTGGTTAAATCCATTTATGAGTTAAAGCAGGCATCACAGAGATGGAATATCTGTTTTAATGAAGCTGTCAAAGAGTTTGACTTCATCAAAAAAGTAGATGAACCATGTATAAATAAGAAGGTTGTAGAGAGTATGGTTGTCTTCCACGCATTGAACGCGGATGACATATTCTTGAAAGGAAAGTGTGTTCCTATGCTACACTCAGTCAAGCACCTCTTATCACACAGGTTCTCCATGAAAGATCTAACTGATGCCTCCAACATCCTGGGGATATAGATCTATAGAGATAGATCTAAATAGATTTGGGATTGTCCCAATCCAGGTATATAGACACCATGCTAAAGGGGTTTAGGATGGATGATTCTAAGCGTGGTAATGTACCCGCTTGTTCAGGAATCACTCTCTCCAAAGAGATGTCTCTCGAGACTGATTTGGAGAGGGCTCGCATACAACGGATACCCTATGCTTTCGCAGATGGGTCAATCATGTATGCGATGTTATATACCAGACCAGATATAGCTTACTCACTAGGTGTAATGAATAAGTATCGAAAAGATTTTTGGGAAAACCACTGGACAGCTGAAGAACATTCTTAAGTGCTTGAGAAGGACTAAAGAGATGTTCTTGGTGTATGGTAACGGTGAACTCCATATGGAGTCCTTTACCGATTCGAGCTTCCAGAGTGATAAGGACGACTAAAAGTTAGTCTCGGGTTTTGTCTTCACCCTCAATAGAGGGACGGTATGCTTGAAGGGTTCCAAGTTATATATCGTAGCAGACTCGTTGATAGAGACTAATTATATCGCTACCAACGATGCTGCCAAAGAGGTTGTCTGGATGAATAAAGTTCATGAGATGAACTAGGCTCCTACCATCGGCATCCAATACCTGTGTGTTGTGATGATAATGGAGCTGTGGCTTTGGCCTAGGAACCCCGGTCCCGTCAGCGATCCAGACATATTCTTAGACAGTATCACCTAAAATGGGAGATAGTTGATCTCCGGGGGATCGAGGTCAGGAGAGTTGACACAGAGGATAACACAGCAGATCCACTCACCGAGGCCATCCCCCAGATGCTATTCGAGATAATTTTGGGACGTTGGGTATGAAATACTACAACAACTGGCCTTAGTGCAAGTGGGAGATTGTTAGTAATATGTATGCCCTAGAGGCCATTATTGATGATATAGTTGATACTTGGACATATATATATATAAAACTTTCTTTCTCGACATGATAGTATGCTATCAGGTTACCTTTATCTTAACATTTAGAATGGTATTTATACTGTCTGTCTCTTACATGATGATAAAGCTTTTAGAATATGTACTGGGCTACCAGGACTATGATGAGATCATATTAGTGGGGCCAGGGTGGTCCAAAAGTACATCCATTATTCAGTTCCTAGTCGTGGGAATATCGAGACTAGGGTATCGATATTCCAGAGTAGTCTAGTGTGTATGTTTCTTGTCCATTAGAGGGCGATGCTTGATCCCACAACCATTAGTGTGTGACATCAAAGATTGTACACATGTGCTCACTGGAGAATGGGTATACTGAACAGGACTCGACGAGGACTCTTATGTGGTAGTATACTTATCGTCAGATAACAGTCCTCTGGTGACACAGGTACAGGTTAGTATGTAGACCTGAGATCGTCATAGAGTCTTGTGCGGATCCAATTGTGCTTTGATTTCCTCCCTACCACGCTCAAAGGAGACGTGCAAACAGGTGGATTTTTGGTACTGTCCCGAGTCGTATGGAGGCAATGAGCGGTAGGAGGGTTTTCGTCTCTCTCGGTATTAGGGGTTGATGTTGCGCTATGCTCGATTGGCTATAACTGGAAGTCCCTGGCCAGGGCTGCTACCGAGATTTATTGATAAGTGTTATCAGTAGTTTCTCGAACTGTTATAAGCCAGACATCGGCATGACTTATCATGCTACTGGAGACTGACGTTTACCACCCCTAGATATGATACGCGACATATCAGATGAAGAGACCGGACTGTACGGTAGTGTTACTGATAGGCTTCATTGAGACTATAGACAAGCTTGCTTGTTGATCTTCATATCGCTCAATATCCGGGTAGCCGTTACGTCCAGCTAGTACCGCTGACGGCTTGAGATGACTAATATGATCATCACCTACTACTGGCATATTGATGAGTCTTTAGAGTTCCATACAGAAGTTCTCTGGTTCAAGCAAAACGAAGTAAGACACATATGTGATATGTGTATGGGCCTGATTAAATACGTGTATGTGATACCGTATTATAATCTGGCAGTCCTCTGTTATAGGTTCGGTCATATGTGATATAACCAGATTGTCAAATCAAGTGTTGATTTGATAATATGATATACAGATAAATGATATTAGTCGGTCATATGTGATATAACCAGATTATTAAATCAAGTGTTGATTTAATAATGTGATATATATTATATGTGATATAATTATATCTTAACTAATATCATTAGCTCACTAATTATTCTTCATTATAAATATATTAATATATATATATATCATATATATTAATAATAATGAAGCATGGCATACGAATTTCTATTTTGTGAAAATAGAAATGAGGTGGAAAATGAGAACATGGTTGCAAGTATGGGATTTATATTTGTTTATTTATCTTGACCCACTATTCAAGCATGGTTGCAATTTTATAATGCAAAATTTCATCCTTGAATGTGTGAGGGGTCAAGAGTTGCCATTCATTCTTGAGCTAATTTCAACACGTAGCATTTTTCTTGCTTTGCTCCAATATTTGCTCTCTAGCTTCTTCATCTTCCTCATTTGCCATGGTTCAAGTTTCAACCCTCATATGTGATATGAACCATGAAACTTGAACACAATCTTGTGAGCTTTAACATCCCCTAGTTCACCATCCTACACTTGACTAGCGATCGAGTGTAGAGTGTTTCCTTTGATAAAGAATTTAGTGTAGAGATAGCTTGAGTTGGAGGGACTTCGTGTGGATCATCTTCGGCACGAAGGCCATCGGAGGAAACTCGTCCAAAATCTCAAGTGGAGCCTAGTGGAGTCGTGGGAATACTACACGGAGCATGTGAAGTGAAGGACTCGATCTATGAGGGTATAGCCATCTTTCACTTACTATAGTTTTTCTCGATATCAAACACTAAACCCTAATTACCTTGCTAAATTTCACGACCCAAAATTGGCACGTGACGACCCTAATACTACGCAACGCCTAAAAACGTAACGCAGTAAAAGCAAGCCAAAACCCAAAAATCCAAACCATATAAAAAAGATAAGAAAAGATAATGGCAGTTTTGAAACATTTAAAATCGCAACCCAAATTCTTTAAAAGTCCCACTTTCCATATTTAAAATTTTGACAACGCCCCTCTTGTAAAATCTGGCCCAAAGGCGGAAAACAAACCACATCACAAATATACGACGCCGTAGCGAAGAAATAAAGACAATAGAGATAAAGCTGTATATAAGACAACAAAGCCACAAATAATATACAATATCGTCCTCACCAAGTCTGTAAGTCAACAACATAATAGTAGATGGAGAGTACAAGATACAATAAATATACAATACAAAATACAGATAACCACCAAAACCCACCTAAGCAAAATAGTATACTGTGAGCCGATGCGGTATCTGTAGCAAAAGATGATAGGTGAATAGCTTGCCTCGACTACTCTGGGGAACAACCTGCAACACCTGTGGCACAACGGGGGTGAGTTGCTAACTCGGGAATAGTAAATAACATATGCAGGTAATCGCAGGAATGTACGTACAGCATGAATCTAATATATACAATTTACAGTAATAACAGGTCATATCAATATGTGAAGCAATAATCATGACAGTAGTATGCAATAACTATGCAATAGGGATATGAGAATGTAGATATGCAGCAATCTTAAAGGGTACACTAACAGGTACTCCTAATACATGGAACAGTGCATAAGTGAAAAGGTATGAGGTATGGAGTGAAATATGTCATCCCACGGAATCCTGTTATCGTGGTAGGATCACAATCCATTAAGACACTCAAATCCCAATTCCTCAAATCAGCCCCCACGTTAGGCTCTCGCATCATATAAGTCTCACATCTCCTCAATGTACAATATCGAGTAATCTCCTATATCCCGAATGTACAATTCAGTAATCCCATATGTATGTTCAATATCCAATCTCACTGAATCACCTAATATCCTAAAGGTAAATATTTGCAGAAATAAATATGATGGGGTCAATACACCTATATTAGCGTCCCACTCCACTAATATTGGTGTAAGGGTATATATAACAATGGCTAAATCCCCTGTTATATGTACAAAAGGTATTAAAAGAAATATCATGAAAACAATGTGCCAAGCATCGACACAGAAATCCTGATCTATCAGATGCTGTCACCAAGACTAGCATCCTGATAGGCACGTATCATACGCTATCCCGAAAGTACGAGTGCCTAGCTCTAACCCTCGCCTTTCGACGTATGCATACGTGCATGACTCCTAACGGTATATCCATGATCCCTGCCGACTCATTGGTACTGTCACCGGTAGGTACTCGCCCGCCTCCATGCTCAATCGGCGAAATCCATCGATCATCTTGCCGAGGCGAACCATACTGGGCCCCACCATGTACCCTCATACGGCAACCATACCTCGTAGGGAGTATATAATCAGAACCGATAAATCTCATGGTGGCTGCGCAAATATCATATCAAGGAAACCGGGTTTTTCAATGTATGCATAATTTCATGAACTCCCGCGGTTCCCAAATCCAGAAAACATCATGTAAATCCAAATGAACAATGCGCAAATCCAGGAATAAATATATGCGATATATCTGAAATGCGAGCATATAAATGAGAATATGTAGCTGAAACCAGATGTATGCGAAATCAATAAGGTACAGCTAAGTATAGGTGTCTACCTATAAGTAAAAGATGTCGTATACCCCCCTGGGTATAAGTAGAATATGTAGGATACCCCCTGGGTATAAGTAAAATATGTGCACGGTATACCTGTAGCTGTATCGCAAGGTGTATATGTGTTGGAGATAGTGCCCTCAGAGTCAATTATTGGATCACAGGCACGTGATTGCAATGATTGAGGGGAGGACCTGTCCCAGTAGGACAGTCTTACTCGAGATGATAGTATGCTATCTGGTTTATCTTTATCATCGTGTACTGTTTTAGGTGACCTTTCGAGTCACTATTACACGTTGATAGAGCCCCTAGGATTCTTGCTTGACTACCAGCAGTATGAGGGCGATCATATAAGTGAGAGCTGGAGTCTATAAGCACATCCTTAAAAGGTCCCTAGTCGTGGGAGTTTTGAGACAGGGCATCGATTCTCCAGAGTAGACTAGTGTATACAGTCGAGACCCCGACGAGGGGCGGTGGCCGGTCTCATAAGCCACTGGTGTCAGTTGGTTCACCTAAGATGTATACAGGTGCTCATTGGGTTATGAGTACACCGGACAGGACTTGCCGGGAACCTGCTAGTTGGGATTATACCAGACGTCAGATAGCAGTTCCCTGGTGACATGTGTACAGGTTAGTTCATCGACCTGAGATCGTCATTTGTCTCGTGTGAGTTCCCACTGTGCTTTGATTACTACCCTACCACGGCTCAAAGAAGTCGTGCAAACAGGTTTTAGTTGGGTACAGTCCCGAGCCACATGGAGGCAGTGAGCGGATCTGCAGGGGTTCGTCTCTCCCGGTATTGGGGGTGAGGTCGCGCTGTGTCGAGGAGAGCCAGAACATGAAAAGTCCTTGGCCAAGGCAGGAGATTTACTGGTAGGTATTCCAGTAGTATCTCAGGGTGTTCTGGGCTACACTCCGACACGACTTGTACCGCTTTTGGGGGTCTGACTTTTACCAACCCCCTAGGCCCGCCATGCGATGCTCATAGACGAACGGACCGGACTGTACGGATATTGTCACTGACAGGCTCAGTAGGGTGTCAGGATGAGTTCGCTCATCGACGTCCCTTTTGGTCAATAGCTGGTGGCCCGTCACGTATGGCTTATACCTCTGACGTGCTAGTGGTTAAATCCACAGCCATAGTATTGACGAGTCTTTAGAGTCCACCACACAGACAGTTACTCAGGTTTCGGGCGAAACGCTGTAGAGGCCGTATGGAGATATGGCAGGGTTCGATCAGATACGTGCGGTATTGCACGGATCGTGATCGGACGGTTTTTACTAGCCGGCTTTGGCTTAAGCCGGATCTTAGTATTAGATAGTGTAGTTTTGTCTCTTTGCATTTGTGTTCAGTGGGAATACAAATGCGGGCATGTATTTGCAGTAGCGGGGTTTTCCTGTAATTTATTACGGGATCGGTTTTCTGTGGTTGCCAGTTTGCATTCCGTTCCGGCCGGTTTTCTTTCATTCCTTCTCGGCCGGACTTTCCGATGGAGGGTGTTATTTGCACATTTGCAATTAACATTTAGTGGAGGGGTTTCTTGCATATGTGTTTCCTTATCATCATGAGATTCCATTCTTGTCCACTTCATTATCTTTTCTTGTGATGGTTTGAAAATGGATGTTGAAAAGAAATGAGAGTGACCATTTTCTATATTGGTTTTTCCATTATATTTTTATATACTTGGAGAATTCTTTTTTTTCTCTCTCCAATCTCATTCTTGTGAGGAGAGAGGCCGGCCACATTTCTTGAGGGAGAGGGGAGAGGAAATTTCTTGATGTATGGTTCTCATTTTGCCTTGCCAAAAATTGATTTTTCTTATCTCTCCAAAGTTCTTTCTTCACCTCCATCCAAAGGCAACCTCATAAACCCTAAAAGAGACAAGCTTACTACACTATTCTATAGCAAGCCTTGGACGCGTCGGCTAGCCAACTTCGCGCCCGAGTTGCCTCGGTCAAGAGGTGGGAGCCCGTAAAAGTTTCCGGCTACGTGGTGCCCTTTCCGACGAGACGATGATGGACGGAGATTCCGCGGAAGATCGGAGTGGAGATGAAGACCGAAGGACACGGATCGCTTGGTATAACTTCTCTACTCTTTTCTTATTTGCTAGTTAACTAGGTTAATGGCCCGATCCGGGTGAAAAGTGCGCGGTGGTGCCGGTTGCAAGTTTTGCAAAGTTTTTATTTCCGCGTTTCCGGCGTCGGATCGACGACCGGGGCGCCCCCGCGGACTTACATTGGTATCAGAGCCTCGCCATTAACTTAGTCTAGCTTTGTTTGATGTGTTTGCATTTCCGATCGACCAAAATTCCAAAAACTCGCGTTTCTCCTCACATCAGTTTTCTGTCGAAATTTTTTGAACTCCAAATTTTTTTCAGGTTGTAGAAAACTAATGTACTGGAAATTCTAAGACTACTGGAAAAATTCGACACAGTCAGTCGACCATTGAAGCGCGGAACCGCGGCCAAACCCCCCCTTGGGCCGCGGTTCCGCCGCACATTGGTGTCATCACTGTATCATTTTTTTCCAGTGGGCTTCTGGGCTAATTTTAGGGGTTTTGGAATATTAATATTGGGCCCAGATTTTCTGTGAGTGCTACAGTATTGCTTTGGGGCCCACTTGTTAATTTTTGATTGATCGGATATTTTAAATACATTTTTCACAGTATTTACATTATATCTGCGACCGTGAATGTCACTTGATCGGTAAATCCTGTCTATCTGCTATAGCCCGGTTAGACGGATTTGCGAACGTGACATTCACGTTGATGTTCTGTGTTATGCTGTGTTGTTGCGGATCGGTCGTGGAGGATAGCCTGGATGCGATATTAGTACAGTTTTGTTTTATATGTACATTTGATATTGCGGGGCGAGCGTCCGACATGTGGACTGCCGTCACTGCCTGTTTGTATTATTCTTTTGGGGCACGACCAGGTTGCGGTCGATGTACCCGTTGTATGTATATTTTACTTTCTGTACTAGGATTACCCCACGGAGGGGTGCACGGATAGCCGGGTTCTAGAGGGCAACGGGCCCGCATCTCATGGCGTTGAGACGGAGGGGGCTTTACTCTAGAATTGGCGGGCTATTCGCCGCGCTCGTAGGGGGTACAGGTTGACCCAGGAAGGGTGCCCAAGTTACCGGATTCCGTGAAGTGCTGGGTGGTCCATTCACGTTGCTGAAGGGGGCTGCCTCGCTTCAGGTTTTGGCGGGTAACTTGCCGCGCCCGTAGGGGTCTAGGATTTCATTGCACAGCCTATCCACATGACCAGGGGAACGTCGGGTTTCAGTAGCGGCTCTGTGAAACCCGGGGATCCCAGATATCTGTATTGATCTGTGTTGCTATACATTTCTGTGTTGCATTTTTATCACGCCTTGAGCGAAAATTATATATTATATATATACTAGTAGATGTTGTATATGTTTTTCATCCGTGCTAGTCCAGTCCCCGCTCTGTCGTTAGTTAGCTAACCTAACGGGTGATGACGGGACCCAGTGGCGAATGCGGATGGCATATACGTACGTCAGTATATTTTCGTTCTTTGTGGTGTGATCAATTGATGGGACTGCGTTGATTCGGATCAATACAAGATAAACAAACCTAATCTGACGTTGTTGGAACATTTTTCAAAAAGCTGTTATTGCAAGGGCGTTCTCTTTTGTTTTGCACAGTGGTATTCAGTTGGAATATCCTGCTCCTCAGTCGACGAGGCAAGGGCCGAGATCCCTTCACCGGGAGTGACCCCTTGGACAAAAGTTTGCGTCAGGGCAGTAACTTCACTATAGCCGATTACTTTTGCTTTGCATCGTGGTATTCAGATGGAATATCCTGCACCTCATTCTACGGGGAAAGAGCCGAGATCCCTTCACCGGGAGTGACCTCTTTAGCAAAGGTTTTCGTCACTATATTTTCTAAAAAGCTATCAGTTCCTTCAACGATATCAAGTTCTTTACGTTAAAGGTTTTCGCCAGAAACCATTCGTAGCCCTCCGTCGTTTCAGACGGGTAGCACGTAGTATTCATGCTATGTTTGTTGGCCTTCGTCAAGGCATAGTGTATCGTAGCTGCTTGTTGCCTTTCTGCTGCATAGATAGATGCGTTGGTTTGGGACAGTCGTATAGCCTTGTTGGCCTTCGTCAAGGGCTTGTACGGGTGGGTTCAAATCAACCTGGACAATGACGGGTAGAACTTGACATGTGACTTATGATTTGTTGGCCTTCGTCAAGGTCATAAGAGCATGGGGCAAAAATCCACATCGGGAGTTTCAAAAGAACTGAAACTTGCCAGATATGCGCATACCTTCTGGAGTGTGATAGCGTGAGCGGATTCCGTCACGTTATCATGCGATGATAGTTGGATCCCGATTCCCACTGATGAGTTGGTTTACTCCTCGGCTGATCCCGGCTAATTCTTCTTTCAGGTTTGGGGAAGAATTTGACGTTACAGTGGGAGGTTTCCAGATTAGATAAAGTGATAACCATTCTGATCTAGGTTAGAGTGCACGCTGAGTGTTTCTTTTCTCTCTCTCTTTGGCAGCGACCATTGACCCGACCCTAGACTATGACTCAGTGACCAAGTTGACCGAACCTTCTTAACACAGGCTTTTGGATTGTCAGAGTTGCAAACCTCATTGCCACTCCTACTTTTACCCTTTTCTCCGGGACACCCCGTATTACTGCGAACGTCCACTTCCATTGGACAAAACCATCGTATAGTTATATACGAACTCGAAGGAATTTATTCGAGGATGGTTTCTGGTTCTGGAGAAAACGAATAGGACTATTCAGTTGTCTTTTCCTTTTACCTTCTCTCTCAGATTGCGAGTACTCCTTGGTTTAGGAGATAGTACACCTATTACGCAAATTGGATAGTCTTCTTCCAAGCCATAGGCAGGTGCCGACCGGTAGGGAATGAAGAAAGCCAATTAGCCTAAACGGTGTACAGAAGGTATTAAGTTCAGACAAAGCAAGGGATTAGTAAGAGGGCAAAGTAAATTGCGACTGCTATTCACGACCAAACCAAGTATTTCTTCGCCAATCCTAAATCACCTTTGTATTTCTCCAGGACACTCCGTATCACTACGAAGATCCCAGTTTATTGGATAATCCATCGTATGGTTATATACGAACTCGAAAGGAACTTGTTCCAGTTCGGGGATGGATCCTGGTTCAGGAGAAATAGGAATTAAGTACATTCGGTTGTCTTTTATCCTCACCTTCTCTCGCATTACGAGTGCTCCTAGGATTAGGACAGTACACCCATTATGCTTATTGGATAGTCTTCTTCCAAACCATAGGCTGGTGCCGAACGGTAGGGAAGGAAGAAAACCATTTGGCCTAAAGGGGTGTACAGAAGGTAATGACTAAAGACAAATAAAGGGATTTGGAGAGGTAGCAAAGAATTATACAGTTATAGTTGTGAATCTGGATAATGGAAGAGGCATTACTAAGAATACCAGGATACCCCATCGAAACATCTCAATGTTTCAGTTTCAATATGTACTGTTAAATGAAAACTGATTTCCCAATTAGGCACTTGCTCCAGGGTATGTATTTACCAGGTATGAGTCTCACATCTGTATGGTTTTACAGATGATGAAAGGGAGTAAGTTATTGGGAATTAGGTGACCATCCTCATTATATCGGGATTCGTTGGAATTGGTGATATTTGAGGAAGCCATCTGGGTTGTTTGCCGGTCGGCAAATATTTGGTTTTGAATATCCGTTGTTGTGCACCAATTTCAAATTGATATATATGTACGTCTATTTTTATAGAGTGAGACATACCTTTTTGAAATTATGTCTATGACATTTACCTATTCCAGTGGATGGTTAGGTAAGGAGCATTGAACAGCGGTGTAATTCTTCTTAACCAAAAGTACAGTTTTCAACCTACGACACACAGTGAATGAGTTGTTAGACTCAGCGGACTTATACAGAGTATTGTATGTTGTCCAGTATCCATTAGGACAGAGGGGTAGGTCCTCGTACTATATTCGGTTTACTTATGACTTCTCTAGTTTTTAGACAGTTGTTTCGTAGAAACACAGGGTCCAAATTTTGAGAAGTTATAGGTATATGAATAAAGTAGAGAACCAGGTATTGCAAGTATCGGGATTCTTCAAGGTGATCGAAGATGTAGATACTTGTGAATGGTATTCTGTTGATAGTAATGGTTAAGAGAACTTGCTTCTCTTTCAGGTTACTCATGATTGGAAGCATTCCTAAGTTGAGTAACGCTGATCGGCCTCCTTCCATTTAGTTGACATGCACTGGAGACAGCTGCATGATTTGAATCTGGTTCAATTAAATAAGTGCCTCTGTTTCTTGGATATAGAACAGTTCATATCTTGACATTGTTAAGATACGGGGAGTTGTCCGGCTTATGCTTAAAACCAGACTCTGGACAACTCAAGGCACGTTTCTGTAATGGCTGTTTGTGGGTTGACCCGGGCTATGACGAGGGTTGATTTTCTACCATCTGGAAGATCAATAGTGATATTGTTCTTGACTCGCCACAGTTTTAATAAAAATGGACTTTTTCAGAAAACAGTAGTGGGAGTATGGTAGAACTGGAAGTGATTCCAGAACCGCAAACGATTACTGAAGATTTGATAAAGAACCTAAAGATTCAATCTGGTTTGACATTCCATTGGCCACTCCGCAGATATGGTGGGTAACCTCAGGCACCCGAGAGGTACTTTAGTATGCTCAGGGACGGTGGCAGGGAGGTTCTTGTTTACCCAGACTTGCCATTGCTGTTGTTCCAGACTGTGAGACCCGGCAGGAGGATGAGTATAGCGTCGTTCTAAACTGGCTTTAGAAGTGCACATGTATATGACTCTGCCAGAGGGTTGTCGTAGTCAGTGGGAGCAGCGGAAGCATTGGTGGACATCAGGCTTATGTCTATTTATAGACTAAAGCAGATATAGCGGAGATAGATCATCTATTTCTGATGTGACAGTCATAGGTTTGACTTCATCAGAATAGGGATAGATCTGTTAAGAAGGTAGTAGAGTGTGATGTCCTGGTATTTGATGACATACACAGAGTAGGAAGTGATATTCCTATACTACAATCGGTTATACGTTGGTCGTCACACAGTGGTTTCTCTACACAGGACTTGGATATTATATCAGACATTCTGGTCACTAGATCTATGGTTTTAGATCTAGATTTGGGTGGTTTCCCAATCTGGGTACTTTGACAGCATTCTGAGAGTATTTAGAATGGACGACTCCTGGCACGGTAGTATACCTGCAGGTAATGGAGTCACCCTCTCTAAAGGTGTCTTACAGACTAAAGAGGAGAGGGATGTGCATGATTGGCAGATCACTTGCTAAGGCAATTGAGTCAATCATTAGATGTCAAGTACCACACCAGATGTTGTTCTTGCAGTAGGTGCAATAAGTTGATATTGATCCAATCCTGGAGAAACAATCGGAAGCAGTTTTAGAACATAAGTTGATGTTCTAGGGAACTGATAACGGCAGCCTCCTTTAGGAGACGGTTATCATTCCAGGCTTCCAAGGTGACATGGATGGCAGAGTGGCTGTCAGAGTTATAGTTTTCCCTCTGACGAGGGGCAGTATTTTGGACAGGTGGTCCAGTTGGATACTGAGGGAAGGCATGACGCAGGACACTGATTAAGTTCAGTTGTCGATACAGTCTAAGAAGTTTGGATTTGGAGTTCATTTATGAGCTTGGTCCCATCAGACATCCAGACATTCTAAGACAGGTATTGCTCATTTCGGGAGATGGCTTTCTCCGCGAACATGGGATATAGAGAGACAGAAAGAAACATCACAGCGGATCCACTCACTGAGGCTATTCCTCGAACGCAATAGTTTCGTAAACGAGCTTTGTGAAACTGACTAGTAGAGGAGTTGGGTGTTCGGTATCACACGGGCTGTGAGTATGCGACATCGCAATAATTAGCCTTGAGTGCAAGTGGGAGATTGTTGGAGATAGTGCCCTCAGAGTCAATTATTGGATCACAGGCACGTGATTGCAATGATTGAGGGGAGGACCTGTCCCAGTAGAACAGTCTTACTCGAGATGATAGTATGCTATCTGGTTTATCTTTATCATCGTGTACTGCTTTAGGTGACCTTTCGAGTCACTATTACACGTTGATAGAGCCCCTAGGATTCTTGCTTGACTACCAGCAGTATGAGGGCGATCATATAAGTGAGAGCTGGAGTCTATAAGCACATCCTTAAAAGGTCTCTAGTCGTGGGAGTTTCGAGACAGAGCATCGATTCTCCAGAGTAGACTAGTGTATACAGTCGAGACCCTGACGAGGGGCGGTGGCCGGTCTCACAAGCCACTGGTGTCAGTTGGTTCACCTAAGATATATACAGGTGCTCATTGGGTTATGAGTACACCGGACAGGACTCGCCGGGAACCTGCTAGTTGGGATTATACCAGACGTCAGATAGCAGTTCCCTGGTGACATGTGTACAGGTTAGTTCATCGACCTGAGATCGTCATTTGTCTCGTGTGAGTTCCCACTGTGCTTTGATTACTACCCTACCACGGCTCAAAGGAGTCATGCAAACAGGTTTTAGTTGGGTACAGTCCCGAGCCACATGGAGGCAGTGAGCGGATCTGCAGGGGTTCGTCTCTCCCGGTATTGGGGGTGAGGTCGCGCTGTGTCGAGGAGAGCCAGAACATGAAAAGTCCTTGGCCAAGATAGGAGATTTACTGGTAGGTATTCCAGTAGTATCTCAGGGTGTTCTGGGCTACACTCTGACACGACTTGTACCGCTTTTGGGGGTCTGACTTTTACCAACCCCCTAGGCCCGCCATGCGATGCTCATAGACGAACGGACCGGACTGTACGGATATTGTCACTGACAGGCTCAGTAGGGTGTCAGGATAAGTTCGCTCATCGACGTCCCTTTTGGTCAATAGCTGGTGGCCCGTCACGTATGGCTTATACCTCTGACGTGCTAGTGGTTAAATCCACAGCCATAGTATTGACGAGTCTTTAGAGTCCACCACACAGACAGTTACTCAGGTTTCGGGCGAAACGCTGTAGAGGCCGTATGGAGATATGGCAGGGTTCGATCAGATACGTGCGGTATTGCACGGATCGTGATCGGACGGTTTTTACTAGCCGTCTTTGGCTTAAGCCGGATCTTAGTATTAGATAGTGTAGTTTTGTCTCTTTGCATTTGTGTTCAGTGGGAATACAAATGCGGTCATGTATTTGCAGTAGCGGGGTTTTCCTGTAATTTATTACGGGATCGGTTTTCTGTGGTTGCCAGTTTGCATTCCGTTCCGGCCGGTTTTCTTTCATTCCTTCTCGGCCGGACTTTCCGATGGAGGGTGTTATTTGCACATTTGCAATTAACATTTAGTGGAGGGGTTTCTTGCATATGTGTTTCCTTATCATCATGAGATTCCATTCTTGTCCACTTCATTATCTTTTCTTGTGATGGTTTGAAAATGGATGTTGAAAAGAAATGAGAGTGACCATTTTCTATATTGGTTTTTCCATTATATTTTTATATACTTGGAGAATTCTTTTTTTTCTCTCTCCAATCTCATTCTTGTGAGGAGAGAGGCCGGCCACATTTCTTGATGGAGAGGGGAGAGGAAATTTCTTGATGTATGGTTCTCATTTTGCCTTGCCAAAAATTGATTTTTCTTATCTCTCCAAAGTTCTTTCTTCACCTCCATCCAAAGGCAACCTCATAAACCCCAAAAGAGACAAGCTTACTACACTATTCTATAGCAAGCCTTGGACGCGTCGGCTAGCCAACTTCGCGCCCGAGTTGCCTCGGTCAAGAGGTGGGAGCCCGTAAAAGTTTCCGGCTACGTGGTGCCCTTTCCGACGAGACGATGATGGACGGAGATTCCGCGGAAGATCGGAGTGGAGATGAAGACCGAAGGACACGGATCGCTTGGTATAACTTCTCTACTCTTTTCTTATTTGCTAGTTAACTAGGTTAATGGCCCGATCCGGGTGAAAAGTGCGCGGTGGTGCCGGTTGCAAGTTTTGCAAAGTTTTTATTTCCGCGTTTCCGGCGTCGGATCGACGAACGGGGCGCCCCCGCGGACTTACAATATGTACCCATCACTAATGGTATGATACACTATAGGTATACCGACAAGTTAGATGTCATGTGTGATAAGCAATATAGTATCTATAGGGGGTTTGTGTGTGACATGGCAATTATTGACTGTGTGTGTGTAGCATACAATCCGTGCTCGTGCAACATGAACCGTCAATAATATGTGCAGTGTCCTATGGCTGCTAGTCACAGTACCATTATATTCTAATAAATAGGGTAAGGCGTAATTCTAATAATGACGTAGAATACGCAACAAGTATTAGAATCCTAGCCCAAACGCATAACGCCATGCGGGAAATTCCCCTGTAGATGTTAAATCAACTCACTTACGCTCCACGCTAGGTGAATCCTACCATCTGCTCCCCCCTGTAGCAGTGTCCGTAGTCCCCGCCTGCAAACCTGCAATTTAGACATGGAAATCATATATAAGCCAAATATCTCGCAAAACGCGATATCGACACTAAACGAGAAACTCGCATCGTGAACTAAACGCACGTGTGCACGATACGCTATAACGCGTGTATACGCGTCTAAAATTACCGTAACACGCCGCGACACGCTGGATCGCAGAACCCACTCACGTATCGCGCGTATCGCGCAAACACAACGGACATGAAAAACGATATTTGATCCCAGATTTTCCTACAGGCCAAATATTACAAAACTATACATGCCAAAACACTACAAAACACTGCAGACAACCCTACCCAAAACCCTAAGACCCAACACCCTATCCTGGCCACAATTTGCGGCCAATAAGATTAAATATGTGGCCAAGTTTGGGAGATAGGGGCTCGTGTTCTGGTGGTGTTGTCTAAACCTAGTGAGCATGCTCCAGTATTCTCAAATTTATCCTGAAGGCCCCGGGTCAAAAGCAGATCACATAAATCCTTAAAGTCGCTTAAAAACACCAATTTGCACTAAAAAGGAAACCCTATGGTAATTTAGTGTAATCTGGGTTAATTCTCAGTTGAGGTGACCCTAACAACACTAAAATAGGCTAGGTTAACTAACACAATCATCACTTAATCAACATTCCACACAAATCACCTTAATTAGCACTAAACTAGCTTTAAATGCAAACCGAAGTTAATTACCACATAAGCTAGGTAAAAGGGAAATTGGGTTAAGAAATTATACCCTAAGGTACCCTAGAAGGCAGGTGAAGAAGTGTATGGGGAAAGAAGAGCTGCTGCAAGGAGCTGGAGCTTCTGCTGCTGCTGCTGCTGTTTGCTGATGCTGATGCTGCTGATGGCTGCTGCTGATGTTTCAGCTGAAGATGAGTGTGTGTGTGTGTGTGTGTGTGTGAGATTGAGAGAATGAGAGAATGAGAGAAACCAAGCCAAGTCCCCCCCTCTCTCTCTCTTCCCTCATAAATGAGGCATGGCCCACCATGTAGCCCATGCTCCCTCTCTCTCTCAAGGTCAACATTCAACCTAAAAATAAAACCCCTTTTAAATTTATTTTTCATTTTCTTTTTAAAAGAACAACCATACCCTATTAAACCCAAAACACTTAATATAAATTATTAAACTAGATTAGGGAATGGTTAACCCACCATGTTGCTAATCATGGTTAATCCCAAATTACAACCCTAGTTAACATGCACAAGTATGTGCAAGCCTAGGAAAAATCTAATAAAATATTCATTAAATATGATAAAATAATTAAAAACCAATTTAGTAATCCTTTTATTAAAAATCATATATTAAAATATAATTAGCCACAAAACACATTCTAAGGTGTTACACTAAAGATCTTGTTAAGTCTTGCCTAGCGCCAAAAAAAATTGAATTTGGCATGCTTGATGCCTCTTGGACCCTTTGCGGGTGCTAGGGCAGACTTTCATCTTTATAGTGCAAGTAACACATACTTGCAATCAAATGTGTACACATATAATCAATGAACATACTCCATGCTAAAAAAATTCAAACATCAAAAGAATATATACGAACTTTGTAATTATAGGATAAATAAACACTAATAAAATTAATCATCAACACATCATGTAAATAATTCATCATCCATGATACAATGTCTAACTAGAAAAATAAGCAAAGAATAAATACACATAAAATATCGGTGTTAAAGACGTCAGCATAGATATGGCGCTAACACTCTAACGTTTGACATAAAGCGATCCTCTGCTATTCCCTTCACTAACGGATCATTGATTATCTGCTCCGTACGAAATCTTTAGAATGACTTCCTTCTCTTCTTTGAAATCAAGCCAGGCATTTACACTCTCAAAAGGTGTAGACCAGTGCTTCATAATAAAGTGGTAATGAATCTCAGCGTGTTTCGACCTCCTTTGAAAAATTTGGGATCGCTAGTCCCCAACTGGCTGTCAAAATATAGAGAGTGACGTGATCTCTGGCATGCAGAACCACGTGCAAAATTGTAAGAAATCTACTTAACCAAACAACCTCCTTAGTTGCTTATGCGGTAGTTATGTACTCCGCCTCAATGATGGATATGGCTATACAATCTCACTTACTGCTGATCCAAGTAATGGCCCCACCATTCAACAAGAAAGCATACATGAATGTGGATGCTCCATTATCATGCCATGCATCCTAAAATAAGTAGTTTAATACCACAAGAAATTTAGCAAGGAACAAGTAAACCAACTACATTTATTACATCCAAATCCAACAGATTTAAAAACTGATATGAGTGTTATCATTTGATGCAGCTGAAATAGAAACAACTAAAGCCTTAACAAATAGGCATACTCAAAACAAAAAAATTCGATAGGCGACTAATAGTCCGCCCGAGACGATAGGTCCAGGAAGTCCTCTTTTGATGGTTTGATCTCTCCCCTTAAGTCATGTTACAAACATTCCTAACAAGAAGAAACAAACGGAATGTTCGTTAGCGATCTTGCGCTCTGTATGTCCCACATTAAAAATATTGATTTTAAAACATAAGTATTAACATGAAGAAAGCATGGAAGTAATTAAACATGTATGCATGGTAATAAGCATGGTATGACTAAGCATGTAATATTGGTAAAAAGCTTATCATGATGAGTGAGCACATAATAAGTTTACTATACTAACAAAAGGTTTGGTTCATGAGAGTTCAACCGGCTTCAGTGGCTGTAAAGTTTCGGTCTGATACGACAACAACATGGATTCATGTGTTAGTAAGGAGTCTCCTGAATCAAATTGAAAGCATCTTATTTCGTAAACAATCCCAACCCCGTTTCTAATCTACCAATTTCATATGCAACTAGAATACGACTCCTTGGATACGTGTGGTTTTGTTTCATGTGAAGTCACGGATTCATGGATTCTAGATGTACGCATATCACAAGTTTCGTATTAAGTTCGAGATGAAAATTAAAGAAAGCAATTAAAACAAGAGTTACAGACTATTCAGTTCAGATTCAGGCTAAAAAAGTTGCGACCAGTTTGCATGCAAAAAATTGTAGTTTCAGGTCTTAGTTTGGAAAAGTCATCAACATGAAAGTTTTAGCTCGTCTCGATTTGAAGACTTCATATATAGGGTTTATCTATATCTGGGACCTAACTTGGGACTTACAGAGATTTTGGTAATGCTGCGCAGATCAGGACAGCCCCTAACCAGATTTGACATGTAAATTTAAAAGACAGTAATGAAGTACTTCCATCAATTTTCAGAAAGAGTTGTCAACTAATAAAAGATTCTTATTTCGATCTAGTTTTATTTAAGAAAAATTTCCATCTGATTTAGGTTTCGGCAAATCTAGTTATTGTAGTTTTAAGATGGGGTCAGAAACCAGTGTTCCCGTCAAAATTTTGGTTCAAAACCTGCTCTCTTATAAAATAATAACAATAAAATAAAAATAAAAATAAAGGGAAAGCACCACATGCAAATCATGTAAGTACTGCCTCGGATAGAATTAAATCCTATGATGGCGCCTCACGTGCTCCTCACGCGGGTGCCAATTTGCAAAGCACAAAAAGAAATCTATAAAATAAGAGTTAAAAATTCTGAGGCAGCGCCTCACGTGCCTTGCACGATGGCGTCACCGTCAAGAGTTAAAAACTCTGAGGCAGCGCCTCACGTGTCCTGCATGAGGGCGCTGGCGCCAGAACTAAAAATTCTCCGCCGTTGGATCATAGATCCAACGGAGATGATAAATCATCAAAGTATAGAATTAAATTCTGATTGAGGAAATACTCCTAAAATATTTCTAAACAAGAAAAATTACGCTTTGTAAAACAGAGCACCGTTGGATTAAAAATCCAATGGTAATTAAAAATCACCAAGCTCTGTAGGGGAAAACATTTTCCCCAATTTTTCTAAACAAAAAAGATTACGCTCTGTAAAACAGAACACCGTTGGATTAAAGATCCAATAGTGATTAAAAAATCACCAAATTACAGAATAAGCTCTATATGGGAAAATATTTTCCCAATCTTAATAAAAACAAGAAGAATGTCTTCTGTAAAACAGAAACCCTTGGATCAAACATCCAATGGTGGAAAAAATCCCCAAATCAATTTAAGAAATCTCTCAATGAGAGATTTCGTTAACCGAATCAACAAATTTGCCTCTACTATATAAAGGCCCCAAGACTTCATGTCTTAGAGAGAGGAACCCTCCCATAAACTTCAAGTTCAAAAAGAAGAGCAAGCAAAAAGAGTTTTAAGAAAGAAGAAAGAAGAAGAACTTTCTTCAACGTAAATAAAGATCATACTATCTCATCTGCATACCCAAGGGTTTAACCTTTATAAAAGAACATAGTTCTTTCCCTAGATCTGAGATCCATGAGACAAGTCACCTACAAATGAGAATTTAATTTTCGTGTGGATAAATTTGTTCTCGGGGATTGAAAATCCATGGGAGAACAAAGAACCGAACTCTTCAAAAAAATACACAAAGAAATAGACAGCGCCAAGCGCCCCACGTACCCCTCACGTGGGTGTTGCTCAATAAAGAGTGCTCTACACAAAGTGGCGTTAGATATATGTATGCCCTAGAGGCCATTATGTGATAGTGGATGTATCTATACATGTATATATATTCAGTATGCATTCTTGCTCGACATGATAGTATGCTATCTGGTTCTTCTTTATCTGACATGTTGATTTGATCATGCTTATCATTCACTCATACATGCTGATAAAGCCCTGAGGATATTGGCTTGACTGCTCTGATTATGATGGAGATCATACTAGTGGGACATCTGTAGTCTATAAGCATATCCTGGAAAGTCCCTAGTCGTAGGTATATCGAGACGGGGCATTGATATACCAGAGTAGACTAGCGTATATGATACTAGACCCATATGATGGGCGATGGATGTTCCCACATTCATCGATGTTTGACATCAAGATCATATACGGGTGCTCAGTGCTGACTGGGTACACTGGACGGACTCACTGAGAACTCCTATATGGAATTATATTTATCGTTGGATAGCAGTTCTCAGGTGACACTGGTGCAGGTTAGTCTGTAGACCCGAGATCGTCATGGAGTCTTGTGTGTTCTCCCACTGTACTTTGATTACCACCCTACCACGGCTCTACTGAGTCGTGCAAACAGGTGGCCGTTGGGTACAGTCCCGAGACACACGAAGGCAATGAGCGATAGGAGGGGTTTCGTCTCTCCCGGTATTGGGAGTTGATGCTGTACTGTGCCCGACTGGTTATATCAGTAAGTCTCTGGCCAGGGCTGCTGAGAATTGCTGATAAGTGTTATCAGTAGTTTCTCGATCTGTTATAGACCATTCACCGGCGCGACTTATTGAGTTATTAGGGTCGACGTTACCATCCCTAGGCTCGATATGCGGCATATCTGACGAAGAGACCGGACTGTACGGCAGTGTTGCCGGTTGGCTCAACGGGAGTTGTAGCAGGTTCGCTTGTTGTCTTCTGATCGCTCAATACCCGGGTGGCCGTTACGTTTAGCTGACCGCTTGCGGCTTGGGGGTACCTGATATGATCAACACCCTCTGCCGGCGTATTGACGAGTCTTAGAGTCCCACAAAGGAGTTACCCAGTCCAGGCGAAACGTTGTGTTGCGCGTATGCGATATGCGCATGCACCCGATTAAAATGTGTGTATATGATACCGAACATTGATCGGGTGGCCTGCTTTTGGTGGGGTCATATGAGATATGACCGGATTGATAAATCAAGTGTTGATTTATCATCTAACCATTAGTTTTCTCACTTGAAACCTTTCTAGAATTTGATGGATGTATGCATGCATGCATGTGTTTCTTTCTTTCATTCTAGTTTCATGCACATGTGGATATGCATACATGCATACATACATACACCCATCTATCATGGTTGTTAGCACATGGAAATGGTGGCAATATAAGACTCACACCATGGATTAAGTAATGGTTTTTTATTTGATTTTGTATTTAAAACAAAATTGAAAAGAAAAGGATAATCTTTACTAGCTTCTACATTCTTCTTCTAACCTAACCAAGCTCACCTACCTCTAACCTTGGGTTATCCTTCTCTTTATCATTTAAAACTCAAGCTAAATTATGTCTCCATCACTTAACCATGGTTGGTCATGAGAAGAAATAAAATATATATAAATATATTTCATTTCTTTTTCAAAGGTTATCATATTAACCCTTGTTAAAATAAAGCCTCCATCTTCATCCTCCTTCTTCCTTTTGCTTTCTAGTTTTTTCTAGTGAGTAATACACACTTAAAGAAAGGTTTTTGAAGTGAGATTCTAAACCACAACTTCATTCTACACAAGTTTAGCCGACTTGTTTAGAGTGTTCTCTTCGGTTTTACGAAGTTGCGAGCTTGGACGGAGAACTCCATTGTGGATCGTCGTGGACGCGAGAGGACTTCAAGAGGACCTCCATTCAACACCCAAGACACCAAGGAGTCCAGCAATAGGGAGCTACAAAGGTTGTAGTCTCGAAACCCTAACTTTATAAGTCTTAAGTTTCGAAACCCTAATTTTCTAGGATCGATTCCTTTGCATGCTTGTTTAGCACCATCAAAATTAAAACTTTAAGGCATGTGATGCTTCAAAACTCTTCATTGGATGCTAGACAAACCTAACATTGGTATCAGAGCCGACCTAGAACATTAGGCGACGCTTTTACGAAAGTAAAAATCCCGATCGGACAAAAAATACGATTTTTTGGACCCTCTCTGGACAAATTTTAAAATCTGACATTTTTCAGAATTAAAAATACTTAAAAATACAGCAGGGAAAACTAAGAATAATGGTGAAAAACGATGCAGTGTACTGTTCATATGGCCGCGGAACAGCGGCAATTCCTTGCTTAGGCCGCGGATCCGCGGCCGTACAGTGGCATCATGCTATGAAAATTGCACCATAATTCCTAGGTCTTCTAGTATACTGTTTTAGGTATGTTTAATCTGAATATGGTACTGTATTTTCTGGAGATGGTTTTGGACGCGTAGTTTTGATCGGTATTTTCATTTCGTAGCTTTTCCGGGTAAATTAGAAAGTATTGAAGTGTTTGAACGAGTATCATTTGCTCACTATACACGGGGTTTAAATGCTTTGGAACGTGCAAGTTTTTTTGTGGTGGTCCCTCTAGAAGACAACAAACCTTAACTCGATTATGTGACCGTCTTGAACTGCCCTTTGAACCTTAGGGTTTGGGGCAGTACGGCGTGCCACATGTGAGGCGTTGGCTTGACCCTTCTACGGCTGGACCGCTACTACTGTGTCACATTCCAGGTGTTTGAACTCTGCTCAAGTGTTGGGCTTTAGTGAATCCTGGGTATTTGATCGTTCGTTCAAAAATTTCAATACTGTCTGTTTATCCGGAATGTGATGCAATGTGTGGAATTCATATTACTAGACGTGAAATACGGAATATGTGATATTTCGCATTTGTGATGTCTAAAGCGAATGTGGATTCCAGATATTGCAGTTTTACACTTTCTTTTCTATGACCGTAAGTGTAGTATGTACGATATCGCCGGTTTCGTTGCTATACATCAACGACAATTGGGGTATGCATACTTACTTACGTTGATGATATGAGATATTATGTGTTGCTGAGATATGATATGCATGATTGTCGCGATTGAATAGCCGGGGGTTTTATGTGAGATGAGAATTTTATATTTTCATTCATGTAAATTCAAATGTAATGTAATATTCTTTTATTTAGGGAACTTCCGGGTTGAGGTTGTGTCACCAGTGTTGTATATTATTTACTTTTCCGCATTAGGATGGACCCAAGGAGGGGAGCACAGGTGACCGGGTTCTGGGGTTCACTGGGAAGCCATCTCGAGGAGTCGAGACCGGGTCTCCTAAACTCCAGAATTGGCAGGGTCACTTGCCTCTCTCGTAGGGGTCCAGGGTGTGGGCTTGGCTATTCATCGCGACTGTGGAATCCGTATTTTCTATTCTGGCTAAATACTAAATACGGACGTCCTAGTATATCCCACGTTATATCTATATTTCTGCTGCCTGTGTTCTGTGATATCTGAGACGAATGACATATTATATATATGATATATAGTAGACGTTGCTTATGTTTTACACCCGCGCTAGTCCCGTCCCGGTATGCCGTTAGTTAAGTAACCTAACGGTGCATAACGGAACATTGCGGCGAATGCGGATGGCATAAGCGTACGTGTTATTTTCGTTTCTTTTCTGTGATTGGCTTAAGGACTTAAATAATGGGATTACATTAATGTGATTAATGTAAAGAAAATAAACCTAAAAAGATGTTGTAGAATCGGATTTTAAAAACCACTCGGCTTTTTATGAAAAAGCTATATTTCAAAACTGCGGAGCTTAAGCCACTCCTTTTAAAAACCACTTGATTCTACAACGATATCAAGCTCAAAGCGTTAAAGATTTTCTTAAAAATCATCCGCAACCCTCCGTCATTTTAGGAAGTAGAGTACTTAGTATTCGTGCTACGTTTGTTGACCTTAGCCAAGGCGTAGTGTACGGTAGCTAAGTGATGTCTTCCTACGAGCGCATATGATGCAGATTAATTAGGACGGGCATATGACTTTATTGACCTTAGCCAAGGGTCTTGTGAACGGGTCTAATTAATCAAGAAATGACGGGTTGAGCTTGATTAGTGCTCGTGATTTGTTGACCTTAGCCAAGGTCACGAGTATTAGGGGTAAAAACCACATCGGGAATTTCAATAGTTGAAATTTGCAATGAGATTGCATACCTTCCATGTGATGGTTGGATCCCGATCCCACTGTGGGCAATAGTTGCTCCTAGGAGAGTTTTACAGTTTACAATTAGCTAACTCATTAGGTGTCTAGAAAGGTGTTAACGGGGCTCCGCCTCTGGGAAAACGAGGTTTACTCTAATTAGGTCCGTGCGAAAGCACGGGGAACCTCCCTCAAGTACCGACACTGGCCTGGCTGAATGGTTAGCGAAGTTGTAGACTGTAATTAATCCTGGCTAGTTTTTTTTTTTAAGGTTTGAAAGAAAAACTCGATAAAAAGCAGTGGGAAACATCGATTAGACAAGATAATAACCAATCTGATCTATGCAAGAGCTTTCGCTGAGTGTATTCTTTTCTCTCTCTTAATGGCAGATACCCATGACTGGACTCAAGATTTTACTAGATAAAAACAAACTGAATGGGCCCAACTATAAAGACTGGCTGAGGAATCTGAAAATCGCCTTGACTTATGATAAAGTATCATATGTCCTCACGGCTTCAGCCCCGCCCGTCCCTGGTCTAAAATCCTCAGTTGCGGACATTGAAGTCCGCAAGACATGGGACGCTGACTGTGCCATGGCCACATGCCTCGCGCTTGCATCGATGGATAACACACATCAAAAGCAGCACGAGGACATGGACATTCACGGTATATTGCTCCATACAAAGGAGTTGTATGGGGAGCAATCCCGCGTATTACGATACGAAGCATCAAAGAAATTGTTTCAGATGCGAATGGCCCCTGGCACACCAGTAGGAGACCATGTTCTGAAGATGATAGCTCTTATAGAAGAGCTTGAGGATCTTGGATGGACGATGGACAATGAACAATATATAGATATTATTCTGCAGTCCCTCCCCTCCACCTTTGCTCAGTTCATAGTGAACTTCAACATGCATGGCATGGAGAAGGACCTCCCTGAACTCCTTAATATGTTAAGGAGTGCAGAGAGCACTATGAAGTTAGCAAAAACTCCCTTTATGACTATTGGATAGTCTTCCTCTTCTCGTCCGAAAGCCAAGGCCAAGGGAAAGAAAAAGAAGAAACCCATTAATCCTAAGGGCGGAGTTAAAAAGGTGAAGGGAAAGGAAAAGTCCAAGGCTGGAGACTCGGGGAAAGGCGAATGTTTTCATTACCACAAGACAGGACATTGGAAGCGCAATTGCACGGAGTACTTAAGTCTCAAGAAGAAGCATGGTGATGCTTCTGCTTCAGGTGCGTTTGTGACTGAAAACTGTTTTTCTATAAACTCTGCTTCCTGGGTATTGGATACCGGTTCAGGTTCTCACATTTGCAATTCTATGCAGGGGCTGAGAAATAGCAAGGTTTTGAGGACAGGTGACCATACTCTCCGCGTTGGAAATGGTTCCAATGTACATACAGTCGCAGTGGGAGAGTATCACTTGGGGTTGCCATCTGGATGTATTTTGGTTTTAAATCCATGTTATTTTGTACCAAGTATGCTATGTAATATAATATCCGTATCTTTGTTGGACAATGAAGGGTATAATTTTGTATTGCAGAACAATGTTATGAACATTAACCTGAATCAAATGTTGGTTGGGTATGGTATGCTTAACAACGGAATATATATCCTAAATCAACACACAGTTTTCAGTATACAACACACTAATAAAAGAAAACTTTCAGAATTAAATGAAGCTTTTCTTTGGCACTGTAGACTTGGTCATATTAACGAAACAAGACTAAACAAGTTACACAAAGATGGATATTTAAATTCTTTTGAATATAAATCTTATGCGACTTGCCAGTCTTGTATCAAGGGTAAAATGACCAAAACTCCGTTTACCGGACACGGAGAAAGAGCTACTCAGCTCCTTGGCCTCATATATAGTGATGTATGTGGACCTATGTCTACACAGGCTAGAGGCGGTTTTTCATACTTCATTATATTCACTGACGATTTCTCAAGATTCGGTCATGTATTTTTATTAAAACACAAGTCCGAAGCTTTTGAGAAATTCATAGAATATAAACAAGAAGAAGAAAAACAAACCGGCTTGAGTATCAAGATGCTTCGATCAGATCGAGGTGGTGAGTATCTCAGTGCAGAATTTGCAAACTTCTTAAAAGAGAATGGGATTCTCTCTCAACTCACTCCTCCTTACACACCACAGCACAACGGTGTGTCAGAACGACGGAATAGGACCCTATTAGATATGGTCTGGTCCATGATGAGTGACGCTGAGTTACCAGTCTCGTTTTGGGGGCATGCATTGGAAACTGCAGCATTTCTGCTAAACAGGGTTCCAACCAAAACCATGTCTACCATGCCATATGAGATATGGCATGGGAAGAGACCATCTCTTAAGAGAATTATGATTTGGGGTTGCCCGGCCTATGTTAAAAAGCAGAATCCGGACAAACTCGAGACACGGTCAGTCATGTGTAACTTTGTAGGATATCCAAAGAATTCTTATGGATATCTATTCTACTACAAAGAGGAACAAAAAGTGTTCGTTTCTCAACATACCACATTCTTGGAAAAAGAGTTTTTCACAGACAAAGATGATGGCAAGGTGGTGGATCTAGAAGAGGTTCTGGAGACACAAACTACAAATGACGATTTGGTTGAACCGACTGTTGCAGCAGAAACTGAAGAACCTCGGCCACTCCGTAGGTCTGGTAGGACTTCTCGCCCACCGGAGAGGTACTACGGTTTTCTCATTGATGGTAACGGAGAAGATTGCATCATGGATGATGATGATCCTACTAGTTTTCAGCAAGCTATCACGAGTAAAGACTCTGTGAAGTGACTGGATGCCATGAGATCCGAAATGGAGTCTATGTACACCAACAAAGTGTGGACTTTGGACGTTGTACCCCCTGGGGTGAAACCTGTAGGGTGCAAATAGATCTTTAAAAGAAAGATTGGTGTAGATAGGCAGGTGGAGACCTATAAGGCAAGACTTGTGGCGAAGGGGTTTCGTCAAAGACCAGGTTTGGACTATGACGAGACATTTTCTCCCGTAGCCATGCTTAAATCCATTCGGATCCTACTTGCTATTGCTGCTCACTACGACTATGAAATCTGGCAGATGGACATTAAAACCGCATTTATGAATGGAAATTTAGAAGAATGCGTTTATATGGATCAGCCAGAGGGTTTCATTGACAGTGGGAGCAGCGGGAAAGCATGTAAACTGCTTAAATCCATATATGGGTTAAAGCAGGCATCACGGAGTTGGAACATCTGTTTTGATGATGTCATCAAAGAGTTTGATTTCATTAAAAATCCAGATGAATCTTGTGTTTACAAGAAGGATGTAGGAAGAGCTGTCACATTCCTCGTATTGTACGTGGATGACATTCTTCTGATAGGAAATGATATTCCTATGCTACAGTCGGTCAAATCTTTCTTATCACTGAGGTTCTCCATGAGGGACCTGGGTGATGCCACATACATCCTGGGCATAAGGATCTATAGGGATAGATCCAAAAGGTTATTGGGATTGTCCCAAACCAGGTACATTGACACCATCCTAAAAAGGTTTAGTATGGAAGACTCCAAGCGGGGTACCTTACCTGCTTGCCATGGGGTCACTCTCTCCAAGGATTCTTGCCCAAAGACCAATGAAGAGAGAGCTCGCATGAGTATTATACCCTATGCTTCGGCAGTAGGATCTATAATGTATGCGATGTTATGTACACGCCCAGATGTAGCTTATGCACTTAGTGTTGTAAGCAGGTATCAATCCAACCCAAGGGAGAATCACTGGACAGCTGTGAAGAACATTCTTAAGTACTTGCGAAGGACTAAAGAATTGTTCTTGGTGTATGGTAATGGAGATCTCCAAATGGAGGCCTTTACCGATTCGAGCTTCCAGAGCGATAAGGACGACAGTAAATCTATCTCTGGGTTTGTATTTACCCTCAATGGAGGGGCGGTGAGTTGGAAGAGTTCCAAACAAGATACCGTTGCAGACTCTACGATGGAAGCTGAGTACATTGCTACAAATGATGCCGCCAAGGAAGCCGTCTGGATGAAGAAGTTCGTCTCGGAGCTAGGAGTAGTTCCAACCATTATTGATCCAATACCTTTGTATTGTGACAATAATGGGGCTATGGCATTAGCCAAAGAGCCCAGATCCCATCAGCGGTCCAGACACATCCTGAGGCGTTTTCATTTGATCCGGGAGATTGTAGATCGCCGCGAGATCGAGATTAGGAGGGTAGACACAAAGAATAACGCCGCGGATCCATTCACCAAGGCCCTCCCTCAGCCGCAGCATGAGCGACTTTTTGAGATGTTGGGTATGAGATACGCCAATAACTGGCCTTAGTGCAAGTGGGAGATTGTTGGATATATGTATGCCCTAGAGGCCATTATGTGATAGTGGATGTATCTATACATGTATATATATTCAGTATGCATTCTTGCTCGACATGATAGTATGCTATCTGGTTCTTCTTTATCTGACATGTTGATTTGATCATGCTTATTATTCACTCATACATGCTGATAAAGCCCTGAGGATATTGGCTTGACTGCTCTGATTATGATGGAGATCATACTAGTGGGACATCTGTAGTCTATAAGCATATCCTGGAAAGTCACTAGTCGTAGGTATATCGAGACGGGGCATTGATATACCAGAGTAGACTAGCGTATATGATACTAGACCCATATGATGGGCGATGGATATTCCCACATTCATCGATGTTTGACATCAAGTTCATATACGGGTGCTCAGTGCTGACTGGGTACACTGGACGGACTCACCGAGAACTCCTATATGGAATTATATCTATCGTCGGATAGCAGTTCTCAGGTGACACTGGTGCAGGTTAGTTTGTAGACCCGAGATCGTCATGGAGTCTTGTGTGTTCTCCCACTGTACTTTGATTACCACCCTACCACGGCTCTACTGAGTCGTGCAAACAGGTGGCCGTTGGGTACAGTCCCGAGACACACGAAGGCAATGAGCGATAGGAGGGGTTTTGTCTCTCCCGGTATTGGGAGTTGATGCTGTACTGTGCCCGACTGGTTATATCAGTAAGTTCCTGGCCAGGGCTGCTGAGAATTGCTGATAAGTGTTATCAGTAGTTTCACGATCTGTTATAGACCATTCACCGGCATGACTTATTGAGTTATTAGGGTCGATGTTACCATCCCTTGGCTCGATATGCGGCATATCTGACGAAGAGACCGGACTGTACGGTAGTGTTGCCGGTTGGTTCGACGGGAGTTGTAGCAGGTTCGCTTGTTGTCTTCTGATCGCTCAATACCCGGGTGGCCGTTACGTTTAGCTGACCGCTTGCGGCTTGGGGGTACCTGATATGATCATCACCCTCTGCCGGCGTATTGACGAGTCTTAGAGTCCCACAAAGGATTTACCCAGTCCAGGCGAAACGTTGTGGTGCGCGTATGCGATATGCGCATGCACCCGATTAAAATGTGTGTATATGATACCGAACATTGATCGGGTGGCCTGCTTTTGGAGGGGTCATATGAGATATGACCGGATTGATAAATCAAGTGTTGATTTATCATCTAACCATTAGTTTTCTCACTTGAAACCTGTCTAGAATTTGATGGATGTATGCATGCATGCATGCATGTGTTTCTTTCTTTCATTCTAGTTTCATGCACATGTGGATGTGCATACATGCATACATACATACACCCATCTTGTTAGTTATATGTATGCCCTAGAGGCCATTACTGTACATAGGATGTATATTGTAGTGGATACTGGGACATATATAGGGAGGACTTTCTTGCTCGACATGATAGTATGCTATCTGGTTGCTCTTTACCTTAACGTGTATACTGATTGTCTCTCTGTTACATGTTGGTAAAGCCCTTAGGATGTGTACTTGACTACCTGGACTATGATGCGGATCATACTAGTGGGGACATTGTAGTCCATAAGTACATCCTTCAAAGTCCCTAGTCGAGGGTGTATCGAGACGGGGCATCGATATACGAGAGTAGACTAGCGTGTACCTTCTCGACCCATACAGATGGGCGATGGATGATCCTATATCCATCGGTGTTTGACATCAGAGATGGTATACGGGTGCTCAGTAGAGACTGGGTACACTGGACGGACTCGCCGAGAACTCCCAGATGGTATTATACCTCACGTCAGATGGCAGTTCTCTGGTGACACTGGTACAGAGTAGTCTGTTGACCCGAGATTGTCATAGAGTCTTGTGTGGTTCCCACTGTGCTTTGATTTCCATCTTACCACGTCCAAGAGGGCGTGCAAAACGGTGGTTTTTGGGTACAGTCCCGAGTCATATGGAGGCAATGAGCGATAGGAGGGGATTCGTCTCTCCCGGTATAGGGGGTTGATGTTGCGCTGTGTTCGATTGGCTATAACAGGAAATCCCTGGCCAGGGTTGCTGAGATTTACTGGTAAGTGTTACCAGTAGTATCTCGAATTGTTATAGACCTCATATCGACACGACTTATCGAGCTATTGGGGTCTGACGTTTACCACCCCTAGGCGAGATATGCGACATATCAGACGATCAGACCGGACTGTACGGTAGTGTTACTGGTTGGATTCACTGGAGTGTGAGCGGGCTTGCTCGTCGATCTTCAGATCGCTCAATACCCGGGTGGCCGTTACGTTTAGCAGACCGCTTGCGGCTTGTGGATGTTTGATATGATCATCATCCGCTGTCGGCGTATTGACGAGTCTTTAGAGTCCTACACAGAGGTTTCCTGGCTCAAGCGAAACGAAATAGGAGCACATATGAGATATGTGCGGGACCGAGAATAATGCGTGTATGTGATACCGTATTCCATTCTCGCGATGAATGTATCAATTAGGTTATATGCGATATACCCTAGTTATCGAATCAAGGATTGATTCGATAAACCGATACAAAGGATACTAGTCGGTTATATACGATATGACCGGATCGTTAAATCAAGAGTTGATTTAAATGATTTAATGCATAATTATATATTTGATATATTACTTTGCATTAACTAGTATCGGTTCACTTTAAATAGATTTTCTCACTCGGGTGTGCGCATTGCATATGCAATATGATTTTGTGCACTTGCTTGTATCATGTTTGATGATACATGCAATACTTGGTTAAATGTATGTTTAAACCATAGTTAGTTAATGGTTAAGGGTTTTAAATGATTTATTTATTGTTTTATTTATTTTTGGCAAAAGGAAAATGGTGGCTTTATTTATTTCTTTTGTTGAAGTTTCTTGAACTTTTGAAAAGTCCACCATTTTTGTTTTATGCCAAACCCTAACCACTCACTAACTTTGGTTAACTCTCTACACTTAACTATGGTAAGTGTTATGATAAGATTGAATTTTCTTTTCTATTCATTTGAACTTATCATAATAACTTATCATCTTCTTCCTCTTCTTCTTCTTCATGAAGAAACCTTACTTCATCAATGGTGGATTGATGAAACAAGTGAGAAATCCAATTCTAAAGTCTACCCACTTCCTATTTCTTCATCCTCTACCTCTTGCCAAGTAGTAGAGTGTGTTCTCTTCACAAGTTTTTGGACTTGGTGAAGTTGGAGCTTGATCTAGCGATGCCTCGACGTAGATCATCTTCGGCATGGACATCGATGACCTAGCCCGTCCATTCTCCGATGAAGCCGACGCTAGAGCCCGGGACTTATTATGGACAGCGAGGAGACTTCATTGCGGAGCTATGGAGGTGGAGAACCGGATCTACAAAGGTTGTATTTCCGTTATCTTATAGTTTAGTTGTAAACTAGCTCGCTTTTTCGCCTAGACATCTAGCTAACGATCCGTAGTCTAGGGTTTCTCGGCACCGTATTTTTGAAATTGGCATGGTTGATGCCTTGAGAGACCTCATTAGGGTGCCTAGGAACCCTACAGTGGTATCAGAGCCTAGCTAGAGCCTTAGGCGAAGTCCCGACGGAATTTGAAGTCCGATCGACCCGAAACCCAAACCCTTAACATGCTCTCTGGACTTTTCTGTAAAATGTTGATTTTTTGGAATTAAAAATATGCAGAGAAATGTGCAGGAAATTCTAAGAAAAACTGGAGAAAACGACAACCTAATTCAACAGTACGGCCGCGGAACCGCGGCGTGGACCCCACTTTTGCGGCGGTTCCGCGGCCGTCTGTGATGATTAGGATGTGTGTTTTCTTCAGTTGTTTTTGTTGGTGTTTCTTGTGTGTTCTGGATGTTTTTAATATTTATTCCAGAGTTGTATTTTCTGGGTTGTATTGGGGACTCGGTGTATTCGATCGGACTGTCTAATTTTTGTCTGTGTGGCTTTCTGGATAAATTTTAGAATATGTTAAAAAGTTCGACCGGATATAAATACCCAATTTTTCCCCTGTCGGGAAATTTCCAAGTGTTGGATTTTTCCGTAGTTTGACGACGTTCTAAGTAGTGCAAGTAACGCGATGGACCCTCTAGAAGACAACAAACCTTAACTCGATTATGTGACCGTCTTGAACTGCCCTTTGAACCTTCGGGTTTGGGGCAGTACGGCGTGCCACATGTGAGGCGTTGGCTTGACCCTTCTACGGCTGGACCGTTGGTACTGAGGCACGAACTGAATGTTGTTAGACTTATTTCATGTGTTGAGCTGTATCGGGAAAACTTGGGTGTTTGACTGTTCGATCGAAAAGTTTAACATTTTCTGTTTATCTGGAATGGGATACAATAATTGGAATTCACAAGTAGTTATGAGATAACTGAATGAATGTTATAAACATAGCACTTTAGTCTCACTTGATCGGTTGCCACGGAATTTTGATGTGATCAAAAGTCCGTCGCAATCACGTAGCGTACGCGGATACTCGCCGGGTAAACTTAATAGACAGCCTCACTCCATAGCCCCGACCAAGTGACTGTAGGAGAACCCCGTCGCCGAAAGCATCCGTTAGGGTGCTCGCGGCAGCGGTGTTCCGCCTTGGTGCACTTCGTCGACGGCATCAGGGGTGCGGCCGCCTACTAAAGTTTGCGACGAGCATTCGATCAGAATGTCAGGAATCCTGTTGAATTGCCCGACTTAATATTGAAAAGAGTTTTCGATATTGAGACTAAAATGCGGGGTTTATAATTGTTAGGCATGCGATGTCTAAGAAATTCATTTGGTCAGAAATGTGATGTGTGAGGTGGTTGCGGATTCCAACTGTTGTAGTTTTACATTTTCTTTTCTGTGACCGTAAGTGTAATATGTGATATCGCCGGTTTCGTTGCTATATGTCAACGACAATTGGGATGTGTTGTGCCACGGCAGCGCCCCGGCCGTCTTACTCGAGGCCAAATTGCGGAATCAAAAATTTTCCTTACTCGGAAACCGGTGCTACCGCGGACAAAGAAAACCCGGATCGTAACCATTAACCTAATGCTAGCAAGCAAGAGATAGGGTGAGAAGTATACCAAGAGATCCGAGTCCTCCGGTCTTCTCATCATCGCCCCGATCTCCCGCGGAAAGTGTAGTCTCCATATCGTCGCCTCCTCGCCGGAAAGGGCACCACATCGCCTGCGTCTTTTACGGGCTCCCGCCTCAATACCGAGGCAACTCGAGCATGAAGCCGGCAACTCGACATGCCCAAGATATGCTGTAGAATGTGTAGTAGATCATGCTAGTCTCATTTGGGGTTTGTTGTTGCCTTGATGGAGGAATGGGGTTAGGAAAAATGGTGCTTTCAATTTTCCAAAACAAGAAGAAGAAGGAGATGAAGAATTCCTCACAAAACAAAGATGAACTCTCTCATTCTTTTCTTTCTCTCAAGTGTTCTTTCTCTCATCAAGTGAGAATGATCATGTGGTGGAGGAAAATGAGAATGCCAACCATAAGAAGGGATGTGAGTGTAGGAGAAGTCAAGAGGTGACCACAAACAAACATGAACCATGCTTGTTACTATTAAACCCATCCTCATTCAATCAAATCTCATTAAAGCAAAAGCATGGATGAAAGATATGAAGCTATCATAATCAATCATTATGCAAGAAACCCCCTCCACAAAAGTAATTTGCAAAACTGCAAATTACCCCCTCCATCGGAAAAGTCCGGCCGGGAAAGAACAAAGGAAAACCGGCCGGAACGGAATGCAAACTGGCAACTCCAGAAAACTGGTCCCGTAATAAATTACAGGAAAACCCCAATACTGTGCATACACACCCGCATCTGTATTCCGTCCGGATACAAATGCAATGAGACAAAATCTACACTGTACTAAACTAGTACCGGCTTAAACCAAAGCCGGCTAGTAAAAAACCGTTCGATCCTGATCCGTGCAATACCGCACGTATCTGATCGAACCCCGCCATATATATCCATACGGCCACTAGTACAAAACTGTCCGATCCTGATCCGTGCAATACCGCACGTATCTGATCGGACCCTGCCATATCTCCATACGGCCTCTACAGCGTTTCGCCCGAAAGCTGAGTAACTGAAAGTGTGGTGGACTCTAAAGACTCGTCAATACTATGGCTGTGGATTTAACCACTAGCACGTCAGAGGTATAAGCCAATACGTGACGGGCCACCAGCTATTGACCAAAAGGGACGTCGATGAGGAAGCTCACCCCGACACCCAACTGAGCCTGTCAGTGACAATATCCGTACAGTCCGGTCCGTTCGTCTATGAGTATCGCATGTCGGGCCTAGGGGGTTGGTAAAAGTCAGACCCCCAAAAGCGGTACAAGTCGTGTCGGAGTGTAGCCCAGAACGCCCTGAGATACTACTGGAATACCTACCAGCAAATCTCCTGCCTCGGCCGAGGGCTTTGCGTAATGGCTCTCCTAGACACAGCGCGACCTCACCCCCAATACCGGGAGAGACGAACCCCTGAAGATCCGCTCACTGCCTCCATGTGGCTCGGGACTGTACCCAACTAAAACCTGTTTGCACGACTCCTTTGAGCCGTGGTAGGGTAGTAATCAAAGCACAGTGGGAACTCACACGAGACAAATGACGATCTCAGGTCGATGAACTAACCTGTACACATGTCACCAGGGAACTGCTATCTGACGTCAGGGATAAGACCAACTGGCAGGTTCCCGGCGAGTCCTGTCCGGTGTACTCATAACCCAATGAGCACCTGTATACATCTTAGGTGAACCAACTGACACCAGTGGCTTGTGAGACCGGCCACCGCCCCTCGTCGGGGTCTCGACTGTATACACTAGTCTACTAATGGAGTATCGATGCCCAGTCTCGAAACTCCCACGACTAGGGACCTTTTAAGGATGTGCTTATAGACCCCAGCTCCCACGTATATGATCGCCATCATACTGCTGGTCGTCAAGCAAGAATCCTAGGGGCTCTATCAACGTGTAATAGCGACATGTCAGGTCACCTAAAGCAGTACACGATGATAAAGATAAACCAGATAGCATACTATCATCTCGAGTAAGACTGTCCTACCGGGATAGGTCCTCCCTCAATCATTGCAATTACGTGCCTGTGATCCAATAATTGACTCTGAGGGCACTATCTCCAACAGGATGGACATATTTACTTACGTTGATGACATGTGATGTTATGTGTTGCTGGATATGTTATATTGGATCGTCGTGTTTGAATAGCCGGGGGTTTTATGTGAGATGAGTGTTTTTCATTTTCATTCATGTAAAAACTTGTATGTAATATTCTTTTATTGGGGCACTTCCAGGTTGCGGAAGATGCCACCCTTTGTATATTATTTACTTTTCCGCACTAGGATAGACCCAAGGAGGGGAGCATAAGTAACCGGGTTCTGGAGTCCAGTGGGAGACCAACTCGAGGAGTCGAGTCCGGGTCTCCTAACTCTAGAATTGGTAGGGTTGCTTGCCGCTCTCGTAGGGGTCTAGGGGTGTGGGTTTGGCTATTCATCACGACCGTGGAATCCGTGTTTTATACTGGCTCGTATTGAAAACACGGACGTCCTAGTATATCCAATATTTCATATGTTTCTTCTGCTGCGATATCTGTGATGTGATCATGTGATGTTCTGTGATAGATATAGTATATAGTATATATGATATATTATATAGACGTTACTTATGTTTTACACCCGCGCTAGCCCTACCCTGCTCTGTCGTTAGTTAACTAATCTAACGGTGCACGAGGGGACATCGAGGCGAATGCGGATGGCATAAGTGTACGTCGTATTTATCTGTGATGTTTAGGTACTTAAATGATGGGACTTCATTAATGTGATTAATTAAATAAAAGAAACCTAAGATGTTGTAGAATCGAATTTCAAAATAAAACAGGTAGCTACAGTTCTTGCTTTGCACAGCGGTATATGTGATATATCCTGCACCTTATTCGATGAGGAAAGGACCGAGATCCCTTCACCGGGAGTGACTCCTTTAGCAATAACTGGCAGATGCTACACACTCGGTTTGTCTTTTGATTGCTTTTAAGTGTTTTTGCTTTGCACAGTGATATATATGATATATCCCGCACCTCATTCGACGAGGAAAGGACCGACGATCCCTTTACCGGGAGTGACTCCTTTAGCAAAACTAGAAAAGCCTCAAAAGCACTCCATTTTAAAATCATTTGATTCTATAACGATATCAAGTTCATTACGCAATAGGTTTTCAGAAAAACCTGTCGTAGCCCTCCATCATTTCAGATAAGTGCTATTTAGTATTCGTGCTACGTTTGTTGACCTCCGTCAAGGCGTAGTGTGCGGTAGCTAACTAGTATTTATCTATTTATGCATATGATGCAGATTGGATTAGGGTAGTCATGCGGCCTTGTTGACCTCCGTCAAGGGTCGTGCGGGTGGGTTTAATTCGATCAAGAAATGACGGGTTGAACTTGACTAGTAGCCTATGGTTTGTTGACCTCCGTCAAGGTCATAGGGTGCTAGGGGCAAAAGATTATCGGGAATTTCAAGTGTTGAAATTTGCAATGAGATTGCATACCTTCTATGAGATAGTTGGATCCCGATACCCGCTGCGAGTAAGAGTTACTCTTGGGAGAGTTTTATACATTACAATTAGCCGATCAAGTAGGTGTCTAGAAAGGTGTCAACGAGGTTACGCCTCTGGGAAAACGAGGTTTACATTAATTAGGTTCGTGCGAAAGCACGGGGGACCTCCCTCAAAGTACCGACACTGGCCTGGCTGAAAGATTGGCGAACTTGTAGTGTGTAATTAATCCCGGCTAGTCTTTCCTTTTAGGGTTTGAAGGAAGATTTGATAAAAAGCAGTGGTAGCCATCCTGATTAGATAAAATAATAACCAATCTGATCTTGCAAGAGCGCACGCTGAGTGTTTTCTTCTCTCTCTCCAGGTAGCGACCCTATCACGCCTTAATCAAGATAATAATACGGAACATTGACCGAACCCGCTTGTTATACTGAGCTGGGGAACGTTGGTCCCGCTCCAACTTATAATTGTTATAAGACAGAGCAGGAAATTGGGGATTACCAGAATCCCTTGCCGCCCAAACGAGGAGAGTGCATGATGATGCATCATCTTCGGGTGTGTTCATTATATAGAACTGTTTCTCAGTGTCCTTTACGTCCTGGGTATGTGATACCATATCAGGATCCCATATATGTAATCTGTTACATAGGGCTACAGAAAGGTAGAGAACTGAGAACGGGTGATAAGTTTCATGAGGCAGAAAATGGGGCAAGTGTTGCAGCCAAGTCTGTTGGTCACTGTCACCCTGTATTACCAATACATTGATTCTGAACAAATGTTATTAGATACCGAACCTGATATACAAAATCATATCAGTCTCTTTATTAGTAAAGAAAGGATATAATTTTGTATTGTTGGATAATGTTTTGAACATTTCCTATATCAAAAGTTGATCGGTTTAGGCACGTTATCTAAAAGCGTTGATGTTCTAAATCAAACTACAGTTCTTAGTATATGGAACACACACAAGAGGAAGAGTTCAGAAATGAACGAATCCTTCTTGAGGTATTGTAGACTAGGTCAGATCAATGTGACCCGACTGGCTAGAGTTACATAAAGATGCATATTTAAATTAGTTTGAACTTACATCTTGTGAAACTCGCCAGTCATGTCACAAAGATAAGATGACCATAGCTCCGTTTAATGGAAACAGAGAAAGAGTTAGTAAACTCTTGGGATTATACATGTTGATGTATGAAAGGTCCCCTGTCTACACATGCCAGGACTGGTTCTTTTTACTTCATTACATTCTCTGATGATCTTTCGAGATTCAGACCTATGTTCCTGTTGAAACACAAGTCCGAACCTTTTGAGATATTAACAGAATATGATTTAGAAGTAGAGAACCAAAACACGGGTATAAGTATTATGTCCTTTGATGTGATCGAGGAGGAGAATACTTGAGCACGAAAATCCTGGATTATTCCAAAGGAGAATGAGATTCTCTCTCAGCATTACTCCTCCGTATACACCATAGCACGATGGTATATCGGGACGGAGCAATCTCACCCTATATGATAAGGTGTGCTCTATGATGAGTACTACTGAGTTACCTATTTCCTTTTTGGGAGTTATGCACTTGAGAAGCTGCATACCTATTGAATAGGGTTCAAATCAAATCAGTCGCCTACCATTTCATATGTGATATGGAAAGGGAAGAACCCATGTCTTAAGCTAGTTAAGGTTTGGGGTTGTCCGGCCTATGTCTGAAAGCAAAATCCGGACAAGCTCGAGGCAAGGTCTGTAATGTAGAACTGGAAAGGTTCCAGCTATACAAACTGCAGCTGATGATTTGAAAGAACCAAAGGATTCAATAGTTACCAACGAACCTCAGCCTCTCCGCCGATCTAGTAGGGTTCCTCACCCACCTGAGAGATACTTCTGTTTCTCTATGACAGTGGGAGCGAGGATTGCATCATGAGATGATGACCCAACTAGTTTCGAGCTGGCCATCAGGAATAAGACTCTGTAAGAATGGCTGGATGCTTAGTGATCTGAGATGGAATCCATATACACCAACAAAGTATGGACTTTGGTTGCTATATCTGAAGGGTTAAATCCCCATCAGGAGCAAGTATATCTTGAGAAGATTACTTGGTGTACATGGAAGAGTTGAGACTTTCAAAGCTAGACTTGTTAAAGGTCTACATCATTGACCAGGTATGGAAGATGATGAAACCTTTTCTAAGTAGCTATGCTTAAGTCCATCCAGATCCTACTTGCCACGGCTGCATACCATGACTACGATATCTGGTGGTTGGGTGTCATGACTGCTTTTCTAAATGATATTTTGGAAGAGAGCGTCTATAAGTACACAGCCAGAGGGCTTCGTAGACAGTGGGAGCAGCGGAAACGTGTGCAAGATGCTTTATAGGATAAAGCAGGTATCGCGGAGTTGGAACATCTGTTTTGATGAATTAGTCAAAGAGTTTGACATCATCAAAATGGTAGATGAACCTTGTATATACAAAAAGGTAGTAGGGAGTATGGTGATGATCCTCGTAGAGTACGTGGATAACATACTCTTGATAAAGAAGGAGTTTCCTATGCTACGCTCGGTCAATCTCCGCTTATCACAATGATTCTCCATAAAGGATCAAAGTGATACCTCTTAAATCCTGGGTTTGGATCTATGAGATAGATCTAATTGGATGTTCGGATTCTCACTAGTTGTAGTGAGAGGGTATCAATCGATCCTGGGGAGAATCACTGGAAGGGTTCCAGGATGATAAAGACGACTGAATGTCAGTCGCATGCATTATCTTTACCCTCAGTAAAGGGACGGTATGTTGGAAGAGTTCCAAGCTAGATACCGTGGCATACTAGTCGATAAAGGCTTTATACATCGCTATTTAAGATGCTACCAAAGAGGCTGTTTGGGTATATATTGGTTCATAAGATGAACCATGTTCCTCCCATTGTGTGACAATGGAGTTGTGGCTTATGCCAAGGAACGTCCGTCCCATCAGTGATCCAGACATATTCTAAGGCAGTATCACCTGATCATGGAGATGATTGATCTCCAAGGGATCGAGGTTAGGAGAGTGGACTCAGAGGACAAACACAGCGGATCCACTCATGAAAAGCCTTTTCCCAGAGAGAAACTTTTATGGGATGGTTGAGTATGAGATACTGCAACCACTGCTACAGATGGCCCTAGTGCAAGTGGGAGATTGTTAGTTATATGTATGCCCTAGAGGCCATTACTGTACATAGGATGTATATTGTAGTGGATACTGGGACATATATAGGGAGGACTTTCTTGCTCGACATGATAGTATGCTATCTGGTTGCTCTTTACCTTAACGTGTATACTGATTGTCTCTCTGTTACATGTTGGTAAAGCCCTTAGGATGTGTACTTGACTACCTGGACTATGATGCGGATCATACTAGTGGGGACATGGTAGTCCATAAGTACATCCTTCAAAGTCCCTAGTCGAGGGTGTATCGAGACGGGGCATCGATATACCAGAGTAGACTAGCGTGTACCTTCTCGACCCATACAGATGGGCGATGGATGATCCCATATCCATCGGTGTTTGACATCAGAGATGGTATACGGGTGCTCAGTAGAGACTGGGTACACTGGACGGACTCGCCGAGAACTCCCAGATGGTATTATACCTCACGTCAGATGGCAGTTCTCTGGTGACACTGGTACATAGTAGTCTGTTGACCCGAGATCGTCATAGAGTCTTGTGTGGTTCCCACTGTGCTTTGATTTCCATCTTACCACGTCCAAGAAGGCGTGCAAAACGGTGGTTTTTGGGTACAGTCCCGAGTCACATGGAGGCAATGAGCGATAGGAGGGGATTCGTCTCTCCCGGTATAGGGGGTTGATGTTGCGCTGTGTTCGATTGGCTATAACAGGAAATCCCTGGCCAGGGTTGCTGAGATTTACTGGTAAGTGTTACCAGTAGTATCTCGAATTGTTATAGACCTCATATCGACACGACTTATCGAGCTATTGGGGTCTGACGTTTACCACCCCTAGGCGAGATATGCGACATATCAGACGATCAGACCGGACTGTACGGTAGTGTTACTGGTTGGATTCACTGGAGTGTAAGCGGGCTTGCTCGTCGATCTTCAGATCGCTCAATACCTGGGTGGCCGTTACGTTTAGCAGACCGCTTGCGGCTTGTGGATGTTTGATATGATCATCATCCGCTGCCGGCGTATTGACGAGTCTTTAGAGTCGTACACAGAGGTTTCCTGGCTCAAGCGAAACGAAATAGGAGCGCATATGAGATATGTGCGGGACCGAGAATAATGCATGTATGTGATACAGTATTCCATTCTCGCGATGAATGTATCAATTAGGTTATATGCGATATACCCTAGTTATCGAATCAAGGATTGATTCGATAAACTGATACAAAGGATACTAGTCGGTTATATACGATATGACCGGATCGTTAAATCAAGAGTTGATTTAATGATTTAATGCATAATTATATATTTGATATATTACTTTGCATTAACTAGTATCGGTTCACTTTAAATGGATTTTCTCACTCGGGTGTGCGCATTTCATATGCGATATGATTTTGTGCACTTGCTTGTATCATGTTTGATGATACATGCAATACTTGGTTAAATGTATGTTTAAACCATAGTTAGTTAATGGTTAAGGGTTTTAAATGATTTATTTATTGTTTTATTTATTTTTGGCAAAAGGAAAATGGTGGCTTTATTTATTTCTTTTGTTGAAGTTTCTTGAACTTTTGAAAAGTCCACCATTTTTGTTTTATGCCAAACCCTAACCACTCACTAACTTTGGTTAACTCTCTACACTTAACTATGGTAAGTGTTATGATAAGATTGAATTTTCTTTTCTATTCATTTGAACTTATCATAATAACTTATCATCTTCTTCCTCTTCTTCTTCTTCATGAAGAAACCTTACTTCATCAATGGTGGATTGATGAAACAAGTGAGAAATCCAATTCTAAAGTCTACCCACTTCCTATTTCTTCATCCTCTACCTCTTGCCAAGTAGTAGAGTGTGTTCTCTTCACAAGTTTTTGGACTTGGTGAAGTTGGAGCTTGATCTAGCGATGCCTCGACGTAGATCATCTTCGGCATGGACATCGATGACCTAGCCCGTCCATTCTCCGATGAAGCCGACGCTAGAGCCCGGGACTTGTTATGGACAGCGAGGAGACTTCATTGCGGAGCTATGGAGGTGGAGAACCGGATCTACAAAGGTTGTATTTCCGTTATCTTATAGTTTAGTTGTAAACTAGCTCGCTTTTTCGCCTAGACATCTAGCTAACGATCCGTAGTCTAGGGTTTCTCGGCACCGTATTTTTGAAATTGACATGGTTGATGCCTTGAGAGACCTCATTAAGGTGCCTAGGAACCCTACAGATGTATCATGGTTGTTAGCACATGGAAATGGTGGTAATATAAGACTCACACCATGGATTAAGTAATGGTTTCTTATTTGATTTTGTATTTAAAAAAAAAATTGAAAAGAAAAGGATAATCTTTACTAGTTTCTACATTCTTCTTCTAACCTAACCAAGCTCACCTACCTCTAACCTTGGGTTATCCTTCTCTTTATCATTTAAAACTCAAGTTAAATTATGTCTCCATCACTTAACCATGGTTGGTCATGAGAAGAAATAAAATATATATAGATATATTTCATTTCTTTTTCAAAGGTTATCATATTAACCCTTGTTAAAATAAAGCCTCCATCTTCATCCTCCTTCTTCCTTTTGCTCTCTAGTTTTTTCTAGTGAGTAATACACACTTAAAGAAAGGTTTTTGAAGTGAGATTCTAAACCACAACTTCATTCTACACAAGTTTAGCCGACTTGTTTAGAGTGTTCTCTTCGGTTTTACGAAGTTGCGAGCTTGGACGGAGAACTCCGTGGTGGATCGTCGTGGACGCGAGAGGACTTCAAGAGGACCTCCATTCAACACCCAAGACACCAAGGAGTCCAGCAATAGGGAGCTACAAAGGTTGTAGTCTCGAAACCCTAACTTTATGAGTCTTAAGTTTCGAAACCCTAATTTTCTAGGATCGATTCCTTTGCATGCTTGTTTAGCACCATCAAAATTAAAACTTTAAGGCATGTGATGCTTCAAAACTCTTCATTGGGTGCTAGACAAACCTAACAAGTGGTTGGCGCCCAGCGCCAAGCGCCCCACGTACCCCTCATGTGGGCGCTGCTTAATAAAGAGTGCTCAGCATCCAGTTGTTGGCGCCCAGTGCTGAGCGCCCCACGTGTCCCTTACGTGGGTGCTGTTTAACATAAAATGCTCTGTAAATAGAGCCCAGCACCATAAAGAGTGTTTAACATTCCATAAAAAACAAAGAAATAGGGTGAGCGTCAGAGCCCATATCAATGCTCAGCATTGTTGCACATAAAAGGGACCGAGCCCAAACAAGTGTTTAACACTTCATTCAAAAAACTGAATGGGTTGAGTCCAAGTTGACCAAAAGTCCCTAATTCAGATCAACCGAGCCCGTGTACTCCCAATCTTTCTAAATTAGTTTTAGTCCCAAACCCAACTACAAATCTCCCAACTGACAATGGTTCAAGGGTATATCTCCTCACACTTCTGATACATGTCGTTGTAATTCTTCAACGTCTTTAGAGAGGTGGCGGGTCCCGACAGCCAACAATTTTATGGACCGCAATGTCCTTAAATTAGCCATGGACCGTAATGTCCTTAAACTAGCTGTGGACCGTAATGTCCCTAAACTAAAACGATAGAGCCCAAATGCTCTTTCGTTAGTTCAAAAATGATCCCGAACTCCCGTTAAGTAGATCTTAGTTCAATATCGGATTAACGTATCATTAAAAAATATTTAAGTTGATCTTAATCTCAAATAAGGTTAACGATCCTTAAATCAAATCTAAGAAAATACGGATTTGGACTAATCCACTCCCTACGGGCGACAACATAAATTTGTCTCCGTATACAATCCACAGGGAACTAAAAATAAAACAAAAACATACGACACGAAGTGACTTTCTGAAGCAGGAGAAAGTGGTTACCTCAATGCGGTAACGTAATTAACTGCAGGGCTTGCGCCTGCAGGGAAGAGCGTCCCCACAATCAAAAACCCCTCACAACGAGGGGGAATCTGACGAAGTCTGCTATAACGGCCGCATCTGTTTAAACCTTCGATACACGGTGCCATAAATTATCTTGGCATCTTCCGAGAGGTAGATAGATAAAACCAAATAGCATCTGCCCCTAAAATTCAGGCCAGACATCTAAACGACCCGGTCGCATCTTTCGGCGGTAAACAGATTCTGGCACGCCCGGTGGGACTTTTTCCTCTTTCCACTCCACACTTCGTGTGTTGTGTTTTTCCGTGATCAAATAACCGCGGTATATATGTTTGTGGTTGCCTTTGGGTGATGGGATATTGAAGCCGGCGTTTCGTTTCTATGAAGAATGGGGTTTGCTTCCACTCTAGCAACTCAGGCTTTGTCATATTTGGTGGAGTCAAGTATAGGCCACTTGCAGCCTCAAATATCTGCAATCCAGCTCTTCAAGAAATCAATGGGTTTTTCTTTGGGTTGATACTCCCACCTCCTACCCTCGGTGTCTCAACGCCGATGGAGGAAGCCCAGAGGAACTCTGTCTTCCACAGGCTGGTTTCCAAAGCTGCAGTTTTGCCGACGGAATGAGTCCTCAAACAACTGGCACCTGCCAAGGACCAAGGTCGATGCAGGGGGCAGAATATTCAAGCTCTCAAAGGAAACAAGGGGCAGGATCGGCAAAATCCTAAGGCTAATCAAATCCCGGCCATAATAAAAAGTCGACGTCGATATCGGCATCATACAAAATGAGCTGGGGGAAGTTCCCTGTATGGTCCTGTTTCTGTTGGATATAGTGCCCTCAGAGTCAATTATTGGATCACAGGCACGTGATTGCAATGATTGAGGGAGGACCTATGCCGGTAGAACAGTCTTACTCAAGATGATAGTGTGCTATCTGGTTTATCTTTATCATCGTGTACTGCTTTAGGTGACCTTACAGGTCACTATTGCGCGTTGATAGAGCCCTTAGGATTCTTGCTTGACAGCCAGCAGTATGATGGCGATCATATACGTGGGAGCTGGGGTCTATAAGCACATCCTTAAAAGGTCCCTAGTCGTGGGAGTTTTCGAGACAGGGCATCGATACTCCAGAGTAGACTAGTGTATACAATCGAGACCCCGACAAGGGGCGGTGGACGGTCTCACAAGCCACTGGTGTCAGTTGGTTCACCTAAGATGTATACAGGTGCTCATTGGATTATGAGTACACCGGGCAGGACTCGTCGGGAATATGCTAGTTGGGATTATACCAGACGTCAGATAGCAGTTCCCTGGTGACATGTTTACAGGTTAGTTCATCGACCTGAGATCGTCATTTGTCTCGTGTGAGTTCCCACTGTACTTTGATTACTACCCTACCATGGCTCAAAGGAGTCATGCAAACAGGTTTTAGTTGGGTACAGTCCCGAGCCATATGGAGGCAGTGAGCGGATCTGCAGGGGTTCGTCTCTCCCGGTATTGCGGGTGAGGTCGCGCTGTGTCTAGGAGAGCCATTACACGAAATCCTTGGCTAAGGCAGGAGATTTACTGGTAGGTATTCCAGTAGTATCTCAGGGTGTTCTGGGCTACACTCCGACACGACTTGTACCGCTTTTGGGGGTCTGACTTTTACCAACCCCCTAGGCCCGCCATGCGATGCTCATAGACGAACGGACCGGACTGTACGGATATTGTCACTGACAGACTCAGTAGGGTGTCAGGATGAGTTCGCTCATCGATGTCCTTTTTGGTCAATACCTGGTAGCCCGTTACGTATGGCTAATACCTCTAACGTGCTAGTGGTTAAATCCATAGCCAAAGTATTGACGAGTCTTTAGAGTCCCCTACAGACAGTTTCTCAAGTTTCGGGCGAAACGCTGTAGAGGCCGTATGGAGATATGGCAGGGTTCGATCATATACGTGCGGTATTGCACGGATCATGATCGGACAGATAATACTAGCGGGCTTTGGTTTAAGCCGGATCCTAGTATTGTACAGTGTAGATTTTGTCTCATTGCATTTGTATTCGGTCAGAAAACAAATGCGGGTATGTATATACAGTCGCGGGGTTTTCCTGTAATTTATTACGGGATCGTTTTTCTGAAGTTGCCAGTTTGCTTTCCGGTTTCGGCCATTCTCCTTTGTTTCTTTCTTTGGCTGAATTTTGGTGGAGGGGGTTATTTGCAATTGTGCATTTTATTATGGAGAAGACTTTTTGTGATGATAGCTTCATGATGGTTCAACCATCATTTGACTTCTTGGTTCATGATTGTTCATCATTGCTTGACTTTTGCTTGATGAGATGGTTGAAGAGGATTGGACCTTGTTTGTGATCATTGTTTATCATCATTACCCACCTTTTCTAATGGTCACCACTCACTTTCTTATGCTCACCCCCTTGAGATTTTTCCTCCACCATTTTTTGTAAGTGGTCGGCCACTTCTTGTGTGGGAGAGAGAGGTTCATTTTTGTGTGGGGAAAATTAGTTCATCTCATACTATTTTGCTTACACCAAAATTCCCAAGTTCATCTCCAAAGTTCATTCTTCACCTCCACCATTATGGCAACTTCATACCTGCTAAAGACAAACTATTCTACACTAGCCTACAGTATTCTTGGACACGTCGACTCGCCAACTTCGTGTCTGAGTTGCCTCGGCTCAGAGGTGGGAGCCCGTAAAAAAACCCGGCGATGTGGTGCCCATTCCGACGAGGAGATGAAGACCGGAGATTCCGCGAGGAGATCGGGATGGAGGCCGAAGACCGAATGACACGGATCGCTCGGTATAACTTTCTACCCATTCTCTAGTTAGCTAGGAGTAGGTTAATGGCCCGATCCGGGTTTTATAGTGCACGGTAGTGCCGGTTTACAAGTTTTGTAAAAGTTTCGTTTCCGCATTTTGGCCTCAGATTGACGGCCGGGGCGCTGCCGTGCACTTACAGTTTCAACTCCAGTGATGAATGTTGTTGTTCCAACTGGGAACAACTTCAAACTGTTGTGAAGGGCTAGACAAAATTCTCCTACCGCAATATTGAAGAAGTCTCCGCAGCCCATGGAGATCCCAAGAGAGCAGAAACCAATTCGCTTCTTGAGACAACTTTCCTCATCTATATATAAGGTGTGGAAGTAGGTGAAGAGGATTCATCCTAAGACGGATCCTGATATAGCGGTTCCTCCCAAAACCAAAGCGGCTTTTCACAAAAAAGAGAGGCCCAATAAAGCTCAAGTGCACGAAGCAAACTCCAAAGGCCAAAACTCCAAACACCCCAAGACGATGTTCGAGCTTCTACTAGTCACCGACCTCAAACTCCATCCTTAACAAAAGTTCAACTGCAACGTGAAAAGCTGCAGGAGATACTTGTTCAGGCGACATCACTCGCTAATCCATCGTCTAAGGCAAATCCCGAAGACGCACCTGGAGAAAGAACATAGCACGAGTTGGATATTGATTTCCTAAATCACGCTCTCAAAAAGAGAAGCGGTAGAAATGTCCGAAACAATGGTTCAATCGGAACCACAAGCAAGTGAAATGCTAGTAGTCACTCTTAAATATAAGGATGACATGTCAAATCCTCTGCAAACATCATCAACGACTCAGGAGGAAATGATTCCTAAAAGAAAGGATGGACACATATATCACTCAGCAAGTCAAAACTCGCTATGCCAGTGAAGCATCAAATAGGCCAATCAAGACTGGTCGACCATATCCGGCGTGCTACGATCAAATACAGTACCCGCCAGAATACATACTTCCGACTCCATATACACAAAGAAACAGGGAATCCTCACCAGCACATCGCGCGATTTAAATCCATGTGCGGTAACACTTGAGAGAATGATATACTTCTCCGTTGACAGTTTGTCAGCTTTCTGGCGGGCATTGCCTTCAATACATTCTACGAGATGGAGACTCTCTTCTGTCAGAGATTCACTAGTATGAATAAACACACTACCGTAATGACATTGGTTGATGAATGGGTTAGATCGAATGAGACCTGGGTTCAATATGTTACCTGATGGAGAAATCTCTGGTCAAAATACGAGCAACGTATCGACGAAGCTGCAGCCGTGGGAATGTTCATACCCACTCTTGACCCAAATTCAAAAGGTGTTCCCATTTACGGCCCTTTTCAAGCCGACAAACTGTTAGTGTATATTCCCTAGAGGCCATTACTGTATCATACTAGCTTATATATTACTTAATGGATGCTTGGGATATTAACAGTTTTATTGACAGTCTTGCTCAAAATGGTAGTATGCTACTTGGTTTGTTTCTACTTCAATATGTGCATGTGTTTCTTTTAGCATATTGCTTATACATATTAGTGGAGCCCTTAGAATCTTTGCTTCATTACCAGCGTTGTGATGGCAGTCACACTAGTGGGGCTGGGTAATCTACAAGCACATCTTTATACAGGTCCCTAGTCGTAGGATTATCGATACGGGGCATCGATATTCCGGAGTAAACTAGTGTATACGCTTCTCATCCCAGCAAGGGAGATGGTCTGTCCCACAGCCATTAGTACGTCGTACTGGAGATAGTGTGCAGGTGCTCGTTAGGTTACGAGTACACCGGTCAGGACTCGTCGGGAACTGCTGGTTGGTACTATACCTATCGTCAGATAGCAGTTTCCAGGTGACATGAGTACAGCTTAGTCTATCGACTTGACACTGCTACTTCGCCTCGAGAGTGTTCCCACTGTACTTTGATTACTACCCTACCACGACTCAAAGGAGTTTTGCAAATAGGTAGTAGTTGGGTGCAGTCCCGAAGCACTTGGAGGTAGTGGCGGTTAGACAGGATTCGTCTCTCCCGGTATTGGGGGTTGATATCACGCCGTGTCTAGGAGATCCATTACACAAGTCCTTTGCCAGGGCAAGCGAGATTTACTGGTAGTGTTTCCAGTAGTTTCTCAGGATGTTATGGGCTACACTCTGACATGACTTGTACCTTTATTAGGGGTCCGACGTTTACCACCCCCTAGGCCCGACATGCGATACTCTTAGACGAACAGACCGGACTGTACGGAGATAGTCACATTCAGGCTCGGTAAGAGTTCGGATGGGTTTTCCTCATCGGCCTTCTTATCGACATCTACCTGGGGACCGTTACGTACAGCTAGTACCGCTTGCGGCTTGTGGTTAAACCCACTGCCAGCGTAGTGTCGAGTCTTTAGAGTCCTACACAGAGAGTTTCCCTACACTGGGCAAAAGGTGTAGAGGCCGTATGGTTTTTTGGCAAGGCTACAATCACTTACGTGCACTTGTGCGCGTATGATGTTCGGGCGGACAATACTAGCGGGCTTTGGTTTAAGCTAGATCCTAGTATTGTATAGATGGATCATTTTTGTCTTCTAGTATTCGTGTTCTACGGAATGCGGATGCGGGTGTGTATGCACGGATGCGGGTAATGAAAAAGGAGATGCCTTATTAGGGTTTTGACCATTGACTTGATTAAAACCATTATGAGGTGGAGGAAATTGTTTACCAATCCATTTATTATGATAATTGTGTCATGGCTAATTGGGTTCGACTATTTGAACTTATTGACTTTTGTTGACTTAGATATTTTGTTAAGCACTAGATACTTTGACTTAGCATTTATTATGACATGATAATGGTCAAATCAACTTAGCCATCACAAATATTATGATAAAAGATTAGTTTTCTTTTTTCTTATGACCATTATCTCATTTGCTTTCTCTCTCTTCATGAGAGCTCCCATGCTTGCTCTCCTTCTTCTTCCTCACTAGAAATTCCTAATAGTCTCATGTGTTGAGCAAATTAGGTTTTAAATAGACAAACAAATACATCTTTTAACTCTACATCACCTAGGATATCAAGCTTAGCAAACTTGTTGCCCTAGTTACCTCTGTTTGGAGGTGGAGCTCGGACTATAGACTCTCGGGTGGATCGTCTTCGACTCAAGGAGGCCGTGGAGGTGACCAAGATCCGGATCGATCCTCGGAGCTCACGTAGGCGAGGAGGACAGCGGAGAAGACCCGAAGGACCGGTATCATGAGGTATAATCTTTCTATCACAGTAGATTAAACTCTAGTCTTTGTTAGCAATGGTTTGGCAAAGATCCTTTAGCTTAGTCTATGTTGCCTTTGTAAGAAAATTCTTATTTTTAGCTGTTCCGCCTCCCCGCTATCTTACGGGGTGAGCGACATAGACTTACACAACCTTCTAAGAAATGGATAAAATGACTCGATTGGATCAGCTAGTCAAGACTCTTTATCATCCGTTGAAGATGAATGGAAAGTGGAGTTAAGGTGGCATTTGTCTCCAACGCTCAACAAAAAATGAGCGACTTTGAAGCAACCTGTCGCCAAAATAGAGACGGCGTAGGTAATCACTCCCCCCGAGATATACACAGGGGGTATATTTCACACTAGTGGGAGAATCTCTACGTGGGATGGTCATTTCTTTTCAAAGAACAGATAGAATATCAAGGGACGTACAAGCGGATTTTGCAATCAAGAGGAATATCCCACTTGAACTAAAAAACCATGGGAGGGATGTGAAACCCATGTCCCATTCCGAATCAGAAGATGAGGAAAAACCCCCAAGTTATATTCATTCTTCCAAGGAAGAGGAAGACTCGGTAGAAGGAATGACATGATATCTCGTTCCTTTGTATATGAAGAAGGAGCTCCATCAGTATCGGAAAACGACATTGATAAGCAGGGGCAGGTGCTGTTTAAAATGCCCAGTACTTCCTGCAAAACAACCCGATTGTCCTGATGATAGATGAAGATGTCCAAGAAGGTAAAAATAGTCTAAGGTTTAAAGTGTCCATGTAAACAAAGGACAAGAAGCAGTGTCCCAGCAAACAAGAGTTAGTAGGGATGAGTTATGCAACTTCGCGAATGAATGAGAATGCTGGACCGAAAAGTCCTTAAACTAGAAATTTGCCTCAAATATGGCGATAATGGACCGAAATGTCCCTAAACTAGTGTGTCGCCTCAAACATGGCACATCGTCCTAAATACGGCGATATCCTCCTGAGATCTATATTGCAATCGAAGTCCCAATGGCAAAGGTTGCAACTAAAGTCCTACCGGTTGCATAGCTACTCCGGCAATGAAGCCACCCCCAAGTCCCACTAGAAAACAGATGGGTCACCTGCGGCGAAACTATTTTCGAGAGTTTCATCGTTCGCAACAAAAACGGTACGTCCACAAATGAAATGGGCGTGAATGAAAACCTGAAAGGGCTCCGTGAGTAAAAACAGCAGGGCTACCGGCGAGTTTGTGAAAAACCGAAAGGGCGCAGACTCATAGTAAAAAAAAATGGTATGTCCACAAGCAAAATGGGCACGGATGAAAACCCGAAAGGGAGCCTTAAGTAAAAATAGCAGGGCTACCGGCGACTTTGTCAAAACCCGGAAGGGCGCAACCTCGTTAAAATAAATACACTTACGGGATCCTCTTGACTCGTAAGGAGAATCCCCTTGTCAGACTTTCACGGCTCATAGGATTCAAAAGCCTTAAGTTACAGGGATCTGGACCTATTCTTGAGACGTCATATCCCCCAAATTGCCCTACAGGCGGTCCATATTGACCTTTGTATAAAATCCAGGGGCACGAATAAATATTTCTTTGCCAAGTTTTACAAATGGAAAGAAATGTCCCGATATGGTGAATAACACTTGTAGGTCCTCTCGACTTATAATGAGAAAACACTCTTGGAAGATCCTTACGACTTACAATAGAAGACATCACATAGAAATCCCCATGATTCTTAAGGAGAAAATACGCCTACGAGATCCTCACAACTCGTAGGGAGAAAACCCTTTATGAGACCTTTACGGCTCATAATGTCAAAAGTCTTAGTTGACAGGATCCTAACCCTGTCTACTAAGCTGCCTTTGTCTAAATCGACAGAGGCAAATGATGAGTCGCTCCTGGAAATATCCTAGTTGTAGCGATACTGATGCCTAAACAGGTGTCAAACTCCAAGTCATCCTCTCCGGCAAGTGCCGCCCTTACAATCATCTAATGAAGAAGGGGATCTCGTTCGTTTGGGATCGTAAATGCCAAAGCGCACTGGACGAAATCAAGCAATATCTACGGAATCCACCGGTATTGGCCGCTCCGGTCAAGGGAAAGCCCATCATCCTGTACACAACAGCCCTTGAAGGTTCTCTAGACGCGCTATGGGCAGAGGAGAACGACCAGGGGAAGGAGGGAGCTCTCTATTATTTGAGTCGAGTCATTCTGGGGACAGAAAACAACTACTCCCCCATTGAAAAACATTGCCTGGCACTGATCTTCGCGATAACTAAGCTCAGGCACTATGCATTAGCACATGAGGTTCATCTCATATCAAAGGTGGATTGTCTCAAGTACTTGATGTCAAGAGACATACTAACAGGAAGGCTTGCCAAATGGACCCTACTTCTAATGGAATTCTCGATAATCTATCGAGCTCTCAAGGCCGTGAAAGGCCAGGCCATCGCCGACTTTCTCGCAGAGCATTCGATATCAGTTAATTCTCCCTTAAACTGCGAGTTGTCGGACGAACACGCGTTTGACGAAATCGACGAGGAGAAAGAAGGGAGTGATACCTTGTGGGAACTCTACTTCGATGGGGCATCATCTATGAAGAGGTGGAAGCAAAGCACCCCCATAATCAAAGCCGGAGTAGGCCTTATCTTTGTGACTCCACAAGGAGGGATAATGCGTTTTGACCTTTCCTTAACGGAGCCAAAAACAAACAACAAAGTGAATATGAAGCTTTGATAGCAGGTCTCGAGATCTCCATTGACATGGGATTGAAAACCTCCTCATATATGGAGACTCCCAGCTGGTCGTTAGCCAAGTAAATGGTGACTACCAGACGTGCAAGCCAGAACTGAGCAGGTATGGTGAAAGAGTGCAGCAATTGCTGACACAAATCCCCTCCTACACCCTGGAAAGCATACCGCGTGCAGAAAATAGCAAGGCGGATGAGTTAGCCAAGCTCGTTAAAGAACTGGCCGACAAAAACCTCGATGATGTAAGGATCATTGTGCAAAGCCATCGGATTCTCGCACCAGCAGAGATATCTCAGATGACGACTAGAGAAGAGGAAGCAACCGAACAAGCAACCTTCCAATTAGAGGATGAAGAAAAGGCGAAGGATTGGAGAGAAGTCTTTATAGACTACTTCAAATTCCATCGAACCCCTGAAGACGCGTCGCAAGACATCAGCTCATAATGCAAGCCCTGTCTTTCGCCTTCGTCAATGGTACTCTTTATAAGAGATCATTCAATTGTCTATGGCTGAGATGCCTGGGACCAGAAGAAGCAAAATGGGTCGCCCAAGAAACTCATGACGGACTCTGCGGTTCCTATCAAGCCGGGCCAAAGATGAAGCTGAAAATCAAAAGAATGGGTTACTATTGGCCCACGATGATTCGGGACTGCCTTCAATATGTGAAGCAGTGTCACTCATGCCAAATTCATGAGAACATCATCCACCAGCATCCGAATCCGCTACACCCGACATTGGCTAGTTGGCCGTTAGAAATGTGAGGAACTGATATAATCGGGCCCATCGAGCCAGTATCGTCCAAGGGATATCGGTTCACACTGGAATCAACTGATTACTTCTCTAAGTGGGCAGAAGCAATACCGCTAAGAGAGATGAAGACGGAGAACATCCTCCATTTATTCAAGGCACATGTCATCTACCGATTCGGCACTCCGCGACGGATCATCTTGGATAATGGGCCGGCCTACAGAAGTCATAAGATCACCCGCGTCACACAACAACATAAAATAGATTGGAGATACTCTTCGGTCTATAATCCTCGAGCTAACGGTCTAGCTGAGGCTTTCAACAAGACCTTGACAAAGATCATAAAGAAAACGGTGCCACGAAATAAAACAGACTGGCACGAGAGATTGCATGAAGCTCTCTGGGCCTATCGGACTACGTTCAAGACGGCCATGAATACAACGCCATTTGTGTTAGTATTCGGCACGGAAGTGGTACTTCCGTTGGAGATAGAGCTACCCTCATTACGAGTAGCAGTTAGATATGAGCTGACGAATGAAGAAAATGCCCATCTTCGGCTTGAGGAGCTCGATGCCCTTGATGAAACTCGTCTCATAGCGCAGCAAAACCTAGAGGCTTACAGAGCAAGGATGACGCGCTCATACGAAAGATTGACTAGGCCGAGCACATTCCGCCAAGGCGAATTCGTGTTAGTCGTAAAAAGACCTATGATCACCAACCGTGCCAAACGGGAAAATTTGAGCCGAACTATGAGGGCCCGTACATCATAGACAAGGTCTACAAAAGTGGGGCCTACTTTCTCATGGATATGCATTGCGAAAGACCCTTCTGGCCAATAAACGGCCGGTTCCTTCAGAAATACTACGCTTAACAAGTCACGGCCCAGGTCAATGATAGATGACGACGTCTATGTCTGCTCGCTATCTTCTTGAGTGAAAACTCTAAGAGTAGTACCCAATAGTACTCCGTCTCAAATATGGAGAACAACGGACCGTAACGTCTTTAAACTAGCTATGGACTGTAACGTCCTTAAAACTAACAATGGACCGCAACGTCCTTAAACAAGCTACGGACCATAATGTCCTTAAACTAACAATGGACCGAGATGTCCTTAAACTAACAATGGACCGAGATGTCCTTAAACTAACAACGTCGCCTCAAACACGGCAATAGTGGAATGCAAGTCTACAAGTCCCAGCGGTGAGGACTGCAACTCAAATCCCACCGGTAAACGAATGGATCACATGTGGCGAAACAATTCTCGAGAGTTTCATTGTGCAAAAAAAGGTACGTCCATAAGCGAAAAGGGCACAGATGAAAACTCGAAAAAGTGTCGTGAGTAAAAACAGCAGGACTACCGGCGAGTTTATGAAAACCCGAAAGGGCGCAATCTCGTTCAAATAAAGACACCAACAAGGTCCTCTCGTCCTTGTGAGGGGAAAATACCTGCGTGAGATCCTTACGACTCACAAAGGAGCAACACACTCAGGGATCCCCATGATTCCTAAGGAGAAATTGCACTTACGGGATCCTCATTACTCGTAAGGAAAATTCCCCCTTTGAGACCCTCATGGCTCGTAGGATTCAAAAGCCTTAAGCTATAGGGATCTGAACCTGTTCTTAAGCCATCATACTCCCCAAATTTGCCCTACAAGCAGTCCAATAGTGACCCTTGTATATAATCAACGGGCACAAATAAACGTTCCCTCACCAATTCCCACTAATGAAGAGGAATGTCCTCATGTGGTGAACGAAACTTGTAAGTCCTCTCGACTTATAAGGAGAAAGTACTCTTATAAGATCCTTATGACTTATAAGAGAACATACACTTAGGAATCCTCACAAGCCCTAAGGAGAAAACACACCTACGAGATCCTCACGACTCGCAGGGAGAAACATCTTTATGAGACCCTTACGGCTCATGAAGTCAAAATTCTTAGTCGACAGGATCCTAACCCTATTTGCTAAGCTATCTTTATTCGAACTGACAAAGACAAATGATGATTCGCTCCAGGCAATGTCCCAATGGCAGCGATGCTAATGCCTAAATAGGTATCAAATTCTAAGTTCTTTCACGGCGAATAATGATTCGCTCCTGACAATATTCCAGTCGTAGCGATGCTGATTCTATGATTGGTACCAGGTCTTGAGTTCCATACTCACAACAAAAAATCAGCGAGCCAAAAATGCATATGAAAAAGCCGAAATGATAGGGCAACATACAACAAAAATCAGCAAGTAAAATATATGCATACAAAAATAGCCGAAATGATTAGGCAACTCGCAATAAAAAGCAGTGAGTAAAGAAAAAGAAAAATAGCCAAAATGATTGGGCACCGTGAAAAATAGCCGAAATGATCGGGCAATCGTGACTTTCACGATATAAAAAGATGAAATGATAGAGCATCGCGGAAAGAAACAAAAAAAACGTTGCCCTGCAGCTGAGATCACATTGACCCCTGTATACAATCTAAGGGCACAAATAGAAAAGGAACCATATCGTCCTACCAGGCTTCATCAAAGGGAAGCCAGATCTTGATGGCTACACCTACGTCCTAAAAATCAACAACAGCGTTCTTCTTCTCGTTCTTCTTCTCATTTCAACCAGATGCAGGTACGACGTTAGCAAAACGGAGCCACGACGAAGTCCCCTAGTTCCAAATCTCGACAGTTAAAAGACAACCTAGAGACTACCTTGGAACCACGGCAAAGTCCCCTAGTTACAAATCTCGACGGTTCACAGACAGCCTAGAGACTACCTCGGAACCATGGAAAAGTCCCCTAGTTCCAAACCTCGATGGTTCAAAATCGACCTAGAGACTACCTCGGAACCATGGCAAAGTCCCTAATTCCAAGTCTTGACGGCGGCATCCATAGCCTAGAGATCAACCAACAACGTTCTTCCTCCCTCCAGCAGGATACAGGCGTGACGTCAACAAGAGGAGCCACGGCAAAGTCCCCTAGTTCCAAACCTCGACAGTTCATAGACAACCCAGAGACAACCTCGACATTCATCACAATATTGCAGACACAATGTCAACCAATGAAGTAAAGGAAGATCCCTAACTTCAGGGTCTCAATTGAGACATGAAAGACTATCGGAGACCATCCCACTCCACCGCGGAGTAGTCATGACTCATCGGGGCTCCCAAACTGAGCCTAACCTCAAGTAAAAAGCGACATGGAATATCCCTAACGCTTGCTCTTTCGACGGTAATATTACTTAGAAGATTACTTAAAGACATCTTATCCAGCCCCCGAAGGGATCAGAGACACGACAGTCGTGGGGCTACCCGAACAGTAAGATTGCATATTGGGGAATATATCGGCCAACGCGACGGTGCGATGGGTAAAAAACCTACTACCACAGACCCTAAAGGACTTTTATTAGCAGGAGTTAACTGTGACGTTAGCAAATCCTTGCGAGAACTTCTCGATTCATCTCGACTCGTGAGGGAATTAGTGTCATTGCGAGAGCTTCTCGACTTGTAGGGAAAAGCCTTAGGTAATAGGGATAAGGATCTGTTTCCTAAGCACTGGGGCGGTGCAAGTCGGTCCAAGATGGGCTATTGCATACTATTCACGGGCCACACTCTCCAAAGTCGAATCTCGACAAGGAGGGAAACAACCACTTACAAGTGCTCTCGACTTGTAAGCGAGAAAAATTCTCTTATGAGATCCTTACGACTCTCAAGAGAAAACGCACTTAGGAGTCCTCACGACTCCTAAGGAGAAAATACACCTATGGGACCCTCTCGACTCGTCGGGTGAAAACCCTTTATGAGACCCTCACGACTCATAAAATCGAAAAGTCTTAGGTGGCAGATATGAACCTGTCTTCTAAGCCATCGCTTCCCTACAAGGAGATCAAGATGGACTATCTACGGGCCGCATTCTCCAAAGTTGAATACCGAAAAGAAGGGGAAAAACCACTTATGAGTCCTCTCGACTTGTAAAGGGGGAAATTCTCCTGTGAGATCCTTACGACTCTCAAGAGAGAATGCACTTAGGAGCCCTCACGACTCCTAAGGAGAAAATACGTCTACGGGATCCTCTCGACTCGTACGGAGAAAACCCTTTATGAGACCCTCATGGCTCATAAAGTTGAAAAGTCTTAGGTGGCAGATCTGAACCTGTTTCCTAAACCATCGCTTCTCGATTCTCATAAGGAAATTAGTTTCCTTATAAGAAATTCTCGATTCGTCTCAACTCGTAAGGAAATTAGTGTCCTTGCAAGAAATTCTCGATTCGTCTCGACTTGTGAGAAAATTAGTGTCCTTGCGAGAAATTCTCGATTCGTCTCGACTTGTGAGAAAATTAGTGTTCTTGCGAGAACTTCTCGATCCTTTTCGACTCGTGAGGAAATTAGTGTCCTTACGAGAAATTCTCGATTCGTCTCGACTCGTCAGGTAATTAGTGTCCTTGCGAGAACTTCTCGATTCGTCTCGACTCATAGGGAAAATAACGTTCCTACGAGAACTTCTCGACTCGTCTCAACCAAAAAGCCTTAGGCTACAAGCACTCTAAACTTGTCCCCTAAGCCCTCAATTCTAAGGCCATGCATAACTCTGCACTACTTCACCTACGTACATACTTACGCGGGCAAAGTAATGGGGGGAATTTGTTCCCGCAAAAATTTTGGTTCAAAACTTGCTCCCCTATAAAATAATAACAATAAAATAAAAATAAAAATAAAGGGAAAGATCCACATGCAAAGCATGTAGGTACTGCCTTGGATAGAATTAAATCCTATGATGGCGCCTCACGTGCTCCTCACGCGGGTGCCAATGTTCAAAGCATAAAAAGAAATCTATTAAATAAGAGTTAAAACTCTGAGGCGGCGTCTCACGTGCTTTGTATGAGGGCGCCAGCGCCAAGATATAAAAACTCTGAGGCAGCACCTCACGTGCCACGCACGAGGGTGCTGGCGCCAGAACTGAAAGTTCTCTGCCGTTAGATCAAAGATCCAACGGAGATGATAAATGATCAAAGCACAGAATTAAATTCTGATTGAGGAAATACTCCTGTTCATCACAGAAAACAATAGTTTAATACCGCTCATTCATTATCTATTTTGTTATATATCGGTGCTATTAACCAGTGTCTGCTCAATAATTACAGATTACAGGTGTTCGTGATAAAATACTGGAAACACATTAAAAATGACGGATATAATGTTTGGGAGCCGACACTGTAAACAGAACAGGAAATCGACCGATATCCAAAGAGTTTTTGCAAAATAAATGTGTGCACACAAATTTGGTCCAACACATACATGTGTGATACTAGCACTTTGGCACTAGATCATGATGGGGGGCTTCCTTGGCACAAAAAGAGTATGTATGGGTGTGATGACCATTAAATGTGCATTGAATGCTAAATATTATGATGTGATTTGAAGCATCTAGTTTCCCTCCAAATCCCTGAGTACATCTAAGGCCTCTACAGAGAAAACTAGCAGCATCAGAGTGATATTGGGATGCAAACAAGACCACACAACAAGCACGAGCCTAAGACCCATCGACAGGACCGGCCACATGTCCATTTTGGCCGAGCAGGCTGGCCCCCCTTACTCCAATAACCCTCAGTTTTCTACTGACCCCCTATTGCTGCCACGTCACCTTATTTTTATTCCTTGTTTATTTTTCTTTCAAGCCTATAAAAGCAGAACAATGAGTAAGGGAAGGGCTCTCTCTCATTCTCATATATTCACATATAGTTTTTGATAGTTTCTTTTTTTTTTTTTTGGTTTAGGCTTGAGATTGAGTGGGCTATCACTTGGTTTCTTCTTCTTCATCCCTCTTGATGCTTTCTTTGGAGAGCTTCATTATGAAGGTTGAACAAGTTACCAAAATCTTGTACCTCTTCTTCAAGTGTTAATATATTGTTGTTTCTTTTATTACTTGCTTCTTTATCTTATTTGCTTTTCTTTATCATGCTTAACTTATCTTTCTTTGGTTGTGGTGTTGGTGAGGAAGTTAGATGAAAGGCTTCGCCTCCTCCACCTTTTATGATTGTTTGTTGTGCTTATAATTATGATTCTAACTTAAAAATTGTTTATGTATTGATGTGATATGGTATTTTGACAAATGATTACTTTGTAACCTACTCATATACCATATTCACTCCCTTTCCCCATTTCAATGTTTAAGTTAAAATCAATTTAGTGTTATGTTTGCTAAGCTTAGATATAGTATTTTGTGATCAAGTGCTTGACAATCTCTTGGTTTCATATATGATATACTATCACAAATACTTAGCAAATTCAACACTAAAATCATTTGCTCTCTCTCACTACTTTGTGTTTTTGTTGTTATGGTATGCTTGCTAACCCTTGTGTTTAGTGTTGATACCCTAAGATCGGACATACAAACGGTAAGTGATCAAAACGGACTCGTTTCGTGTTTTGCGGAGAATATCGGAATTTGACGACTTGTGCCTCGCAACCGCTTTGGCAAGTCGTACTTCATGCCAGGATCGACATAAGGACGGACAACTCATGATCAAAGGAGTGTAGTGGGAATCGTCGCGATTCGACCTTCCAAACCAAAGCCACTACCATTTCTTACTTACTTGTTTTCTTTTTTTCTTATTCTCGTATTCTTTTATATTTTTTTGTGACAACCAACAAATTTGTTTATTTGTTTAACCTTTAACAAAAAGACCTAATACACAATTCCCTGCGGACCCGTGCTTGCCGGCTCGCTACAACGTGTCGTGCACTTGCGGTTATAAATTTTAAAACGAGAACGATCTCGCGTGTGCAATCCATTTTTCTTAAAATCATATACGTTTTCAAAACATACGCGTTTGCGCGCGCGGGCGATTTCCCAAGAATTTTTTGGCGCCGTTGCCAGGGAGTTGATAGTTATTAGGAATTGTTATTTCTGGTTCGTACTAACTCACTAATTTTTAAACTCAAATTTTTTCAAAACTAACAATACAACATTTTTTCATAATTGTTCTCTGTCCTTCAAACCTGCTAGCACTCTGTGATTCAATTAGAAAATCAAGTTATACCATTAGAATACTAATATAGCCTAGAGAACCCACACAAAATTTCATCCCATCTTCTTGAATTTTGACTAGCGACATTGCCTAGGAATACGAGCTTGCCGGCCATTTGTGGGTGTTTTTGATTTTTTGTTTTTGTGTGATCTCCAGTGCAGCGTTGGCATTCTTGTGGTATTATTTGATTTTTATGATTTTAATTGTGCAGGAATTGGGGCATATATATCGCTTTTTGACACTAAATATCGTATTTTCCGACATTTTAGGTTTTTAAGGAATTACGACTAGCGATCGTGCAGAGCGAGGCTCAAATTCAATTGCAAAATGTTAGTGAAGTATTGTGCCAAAGATCCGGGTAGTTTGACCCACGAAAGCGAACAACCAAAGACTCGAATCACTTTCAAAGGGGTTTCTTAACCCAAATCACATTGGTACGTAATTTCCTAACACACTCTTCTCGAATCCGACGCAGTCCAATATTTCTATCTTCTCCAGAATTCTTCGCACAAGCTTGCCACCAATTGAACGGTGAACTAACCGAATTTTTTGCTGCACTTAAATTTAAAAGGAAAAAGAATTGCTTAAATTGCTTGATTTTTTTTGAATTCTTTTATTGATTGCGCATTTGCATCTTAATACGGATTTAAGGGCAAAAAGACCAAATAAGGTACGGTAAAAGATTTCATCACCTTTTTTCGTAGCCCACAAATCACAAAACTGTATTCTTGCATACCCACGATAATTTAAAATCAATTAGAATTTTGACTCTAAGGACTTCACGCTCATTAGGAGAAGTTGACTGTGTTTAGAACACCGCTTAACGGTATATCGTTCACGGGGTGTCTAGGAAAATCTTCAAGAGAAAGGGTTATCTAATAAGGAACTTCGCAAAAGCGTTAGAAAACTTCCTTTTATCTCTTGTACTTACCTAGTTTCGTGATCCGTATATCTTGAGTATGTTTCTCGACACAGTTTTACTTCGACAATCAGGTTCTTGAGTAGGTCTAGTTGACTAGCATACCATAGATTGCCAGGGGTGTGATATTCTTTGTTTTTATGATATTTGTGAATTCTTTTTAATATGGGTGATACACGATTTAATTCAATTTCTCACGATTCTTATTCTTTTGTTTATACTCAGTCCCAATTCTTTTGTTCAAATTGCCACACTTCTTCCCACATTCATAAAAATTGTCCTTTTCTGGTGGGGTGACCAACCGTCCCAGATTTTTGATAATGGTCACCCACCTAACACTCTTGAACCCAGTCCTATTTCAATTAGAGACCTAATGATTGAGGATTTGGAGAAAGACATCGACAGATTGGCTGCTTTAGCATCACCACCGTCACAACCCTCTTTACCTGAGACAACTGACCCATTTTTAGGGAATGATGGTTAGATAGATGCTAGGTTGACCGCTTTAGAGAAAGGTATTGAAGTGATGATTGCGGTCGAGAATCAAACAGCTGCAACGCTAGCCCTATGTATACAGCAGTCTGAGCAATTGTTTCACGCTCAAGCTCAATCTTTGGCTAGAATTGAAGAGCGTGTAGCTGTAGTGATTCTAAAGAGTAAACATAGTATATTAGAACCACATAATGTTTTTATCTGTCATCTAGGAAGTCACCCAAGTAAAATAAACGATCAATTGAATTTTGATGATTTCATAGATGATGATGCAATTGAATTGACTTAGTGTTACCAGGACACACAAGAAAATCCACCGTCTGATTTTTGCATTCCAATTTTAGAGGAGGAACCTTGTGAATTTGTCGGGTATGGTTTGGATAGATTGTTTGAAGAGATCAATGACCAGGAACCCACAATTTTTGTATCACCTAGTGATATTGTTTCGGAAGAAACATTAGTGTGGGAACCTACCTTTTTAGATGACATGAACCTACCCAGGTATGAATGTGATGAGGGAGACTTCGTATTGGGAATTGTGAGTTGTAGCAATAAGAATAGGATTGTGAAAAATCATAGGGAAAAAGACAGCATTGAAAAATATTCTTTCATATCGAGTTTTGAGGAAATTTTTGCGGATGAAATTGATATTCTTGGTGAGTTTAAGTCAGGATCAATTTGGGTACATCCTAAAAGCCTTTCTTTTGTTGAACTTTTTGCGGATGAACTCCAGTTTTTACACGAACTTGACTTTGGAACTCAATACGTGCTTTTTGAACATTCAATTCATCCGGGCAACAATTCTTTGACCTCTTAAAAACTTCATTTTCACTTTCAACTTCTTCCGATCCCTACTTTTACACGCCCATGCCCTTCACTAACATCTAACTTATACCCTTTCTTTTTCTTTTTTGTTTGTATATACATATTCTTTTACCAGCCATTGCACTATATAGACAAAATCTTTAATTGGCTAGTATTAATTTCCGGATTAACCCAATCTTTTAACATGTAAATGTTGTAATTAGTCTTAGGTTTTTTTCTTTTTATTTGAATAAAATTCTCGCCATGATGTCTAAGTCTAGCTACCGAAGACGGGGCAATGACGAGAACATCGTAAAACTCAGGTTTGGGGATGAGCACTGCGTTTATTTTGCTGCATCATGTGTATATTCTGCATTGCATACATATTTAAAAACCCATAAAAATTGAAAAATTCCCAAAAATATTAAAACTTTTTCATGTTAGCTGGTAGGGAAACTTAGATTCGAAGTCGGACGGTTCACTTGATAAGTTAGAAATAACTAAATCCTTTTTGTGAGACTGACGACCCAAAAAACAACCCTCTTTTGTGTTTAACCATAGCTGATATACGTCTTTTATAACACTTTACACGTGTCGTATGTTTTTGAGATTTGATGTAAGTCTGACATGACTGTAAAATTTTAAAATTGATAAATATCTTTAGGATCAAACATGTTTGTTCTGAGTTAAGTAATATCAAGAATAGTTCATAAGTGAAGTAGATATGAATAATTTTATTGATGTTTTAATAGAAGCTATAAGTCTGAAAAATAACTCATCTGGACCCCTGTTGGAGTAAATACACAGCTTATTCACATATAATGTCTTCGGATTTAAAAGAAAAAGCTGGCTATATCTCCGTTTTCACCGAGTTCAGAATATTTTTAAATGAGACTTTTGTTTTGTGACCTTGGTAACTTGGGTAATTAAGTCCTTGGGGTGTCTCCACACCTAATACCCAAAAACCATCTGGTTTGGGAGTCATTGACCCAAAGCTCGCAAAGTTTCCAATTGCCAGATAAAACAATCTAAGCAACTGTTCTCTCTGAGTTAAAATTCCTCACTATTCTTTGTGGGAGAATAATCTTGGCGGTGATGAATTTTCTATTAAAACAGTTTTTTCGCGGAGATATGAAGATTTGTATTTATTAAGACGTTTTGCACGATAATGAAGGGTGTGTATGAACAAGAACAGGTGAAAGATAGGAGTGAAGAATATGACTTAGGTTCTATGTTAAAAACGATTAAAATTCTGATTTGAAACCTAACTTGAGAACAAAAACTTGAGAAAATTTTAACTCTTTTCAAACTCGTGTGATCCTTCAGAAGTTTATCCTGGTTTGTAATTATGACATAAATGACCCTAATCAAAGTTCTTAAAACCTTATGGACACGATCCACACAATCAAGTAAAGACGCGTATGAGCTTATGTTAAAAAATTTGCGAGGTGTGAAAAATAGGGTTTAACGTTTCTGACTTGGGTAATAGAACTTCTAACTTTGATATCTAACCTTAAGATTAGAATCAATAGTTTTTCCGCGATGCTAACCTGACTGGATTTTGTAGGTGTAATCCGCTGAAAACCCTCAGGAGACAACACTCCTCCTACTACGGACACCTAGAGGTTTAACGGCTTGTTGCACATGCTCAGTCCAATCACGTTCCCTGCGAATGTGAGGCTAGTATTTTTTGTTTTCCTCGGGATGAGTAAAAGATAAATTTGGGGGTATTTGTTCATCACAGAAAACTACAATTTATGTTAGTTATATGTATGCCCTAGAGGCCATTATTGTACATATGATGTATATTATAATGGATGCTTGGATATATATATAGAGGGATTTCTTGCTCGACATGATAGTATGTTATCTGGTTGCTCTTTATCTTAACATGTTGACTTGTATATGTGATGCTGTCTTGCTCTCACATGTTGATAAAGCACTTAGGTTATGTACTTGACTACAAGGACTATGATGGAGATCATACTAGTAGGGCCAAGGGTAGTCCACAAGTACACCCTAAAAGAGTTCCTAGTCGAGGGTGTATCGAGACAGGGCATCGATATTCCGGAGTAGACTAGCGTATACGCATCTTGACCCATATGATAGGCGATGGATGATCCTACATCCATTGGTGTTTGACATCTAAGATGGTATACGGTTGCTCAGTGGAGACTGGGTACACTGAACGGACTCGCCGAGAACTCCTAGTTGGTATTATTCCTATCGTCAGATAGCAGTTCCCCGGTGACACTGGTTCAGGTTAGTCTGTAGACCCGAGATCGTCATAGAGTCTTGTGTGATTCCCACTGTGCTTTGATTTCCACTTTACCACGTTCAAAAGAACGTGCAAAATGGTGGCTTTTGGATATAGTCCCGAATCACATGGAGGCAATGAGCGATAGGAGGGGATTCATCTCTCCCGGTATTGGGAGTTGATATTGCGCTGTGCTCGATTGGCCATAACAGGAAAGTCCCTGGCCAGGGATGATGCAGAGATTTACTAATAAGTGTTATCAGTAGTTTCATGCCCGTTATGAGCCTCACATCGGCAGGACTTATCTGTTATTGGGTTCTGACATTTACCACCCCTATACTGGATATACGACATATCGGACAATGAGACCGGGCTGTACGGTAGTGTTACTGACAGGCTTTTGCAGGAGTTAGAACGGGCTAGCTTGCTGATCTTCTGATCGTTCAATACCCAGGTAGCCGTTATGTCCAGCTAGTACCGCTGACGGCTTGTGGGTGCTTGATGTGATCATCACCTACTGCCGGCGTATTGACGAGTCTTTAGAGTCCTACACAGAGGTTTCACTTGCTCAGGAAAAACGAAGTAGGAGAACATATGTGATATGTGCGGGACCGAGAATAGTACGAGTATATGATACCATATTCTATTCTCGCGATATAAAGTACTGATCGGTTATATGAGATATAGCCGGGTTATCGAATTAAGTGTTGATTCGATAAGTCGATACAGTATCGGACGGTTATATGAGAGATAGCAGGGTTATCGAATCAAGTGTTGGTTCGATAAGTTAATACAAATTATATTAGTCGGTCATATTAGATATAACCGGATTATTAAATCAAGTGTTGATTCAATGATTTAATGTATAACTATATATGATATATTAATTTACATTAACTAATATTAGCTTACTTAAGCATTTCTTTTTCTTACATGTGCACACTTGATATATATGTGATATATATTAATTGTGTTTTATTTATGTGTCATGGTTGATGATACATGCAACATGGGTGTATGAGACCTACACCATGATAATGATAATGAAGGGTTTATTTATTTAGAATAAAACAATTATTAGTTGGAAATTTGTCACATTGCATGAAGCTTCATGAAGCTTGGAGACCCATTGACTTAGTCCACTAGTTTTGTCTTATACTAGATATTTGTTAACCCAACCATTATCTAAACTCATGGTTAAGTCTCTACATGAGATATATTAGATATTTTCTCACCCATGGTTTCCATTCTCTCTCACATCAATTATTTGCTTCTTCTTCCTCAAAGCTCAAGAGAGCTCTCTAGGTTTTGAGAGAAGCTTAAAAACAAGTGAGAAAAGTAATTCTAGAGTGTGCAAAAATTCTACTTCATCATCCTCTACTAGATTAGCACTTTAGTATACGGTGTTAGCTTCACTAATCCCACATTAGTGAAGAGGGTAGCTTAGGTTTGTGACTCCTCGACATAGATCATCTTCATCTTGGAAGACTTCAGACAAGCATGCATCTTTCTTCTTGCAGAGCCGTTCGAGTGTCTGCAAGATCACAACTTGGAGCAAAGGGACTACTACAAGGAGCTAAAGAAGTGAAGGACTGGACTATAAAGGTTGTAATCCTTAATCACTTGTTGTAAAGTAGTTTACACATTGTATTGTCTAAATCTTTAGTTAAGATTTTAAGGTCAGGATTGTTTTGTACGGCAAATTTTTTAAAATGGCATGGACGATACCTCCCGAAACCTTACTATCATGCCGAACAACGCTACAGTGGTATCAGAACCAAGCTTGAGATTTAGACGATATATGTAGAATTACGAAACCGAAACAACTCCGAAACACCCGATACATAAGTTCAGTTTCTGTAGAAATTTTAAAGTGCTTTAAATTTTTTTTAAACAAGTGCAGAATGCTGTATGTGATATAATATGAACACAAAAGAAAATTGAAGCAATTTGGCCGGCTACATGGCTAAAAATCCGGTGTGCTCGGTTTTTTTTTAGGAGTTTTGGCTTAAAATTTTTTCAGTGTTCCAGTCTCTGGGTTTTGGTGTTTCAGGTGTCGTTTGTTTTTGCTAAATTTGCAAGAAATGTTAACTTTCAACAAAGACAACTCGGAGTGTTTCGTAGTCGTAATTCTAACTGTTTTTCGGGTTATTTTAGACGGTGTTAAAAAGTTCGATCGGATATCAAATACCCACTTTAACCATTGCCGGAAAATTTTCCAAGTTTTGGATTTTTCCTTACTTTAAAACTTTCAGAAAATCATGCAAGCGATACTGTGGACCCTCTAGAAGAACGAAACCTTAACTCGATCATGTGACCGTCAGAACCGCCACTCAACCCTAGGGTTTGTGGTAGTTTAGCGGTACCACATGTGAGGCATTGGTTGACCCTTCTATGGCTGGTTCATAAGAGCTGTGGCATGTACTGAGTATTTTTTAAACTACGCTCAAGTGTTGAGCTTTTTAGGAAATCTTGGGTGTTTGTTGATTCGATCGGAATGTTTAACGCTGTCTAGCTTTTTCTGGATTGTGATACAATATGTGGAATTCAAAAAATTAGGCATGAAATCCAAAGTATGTGATATTTTGGGTTTATGATATCTAAAGTGATTATGGATTCCAAATGTTGTAGATTGGCATTTTCTTTTCTGCGATCGTAATTGTAATATGTGGGGTATCACTATTTTCGTTGCTATATGTCAACGACGATTGTGATACGCATATTTACTTACATTGATGACATGTGATGTTATGTGCTGCTGTGATATGTTATATTGGATCGTCGTGTTTTGAATAGCCGGGGTTTTTATGTAAGATGAGAGTTTTTATTTTCATTCATGTAAAATTCATTGTATGTAATATTCTTTTATTGGGGCACTTCTGGGTTGAAGATGATGTCACCATTGTTGTATATTATTTACTTTTCCATATTAGGATAGACCCAAGGTGGGGGGTACAAGTAACCGGGTTCTAGAGTCCAGTGGGAGACCATCTCGAGGAGTCGAGACCGGGTCTCCTAACTCTAGAATTGGTAAGGTTTCTTGTCGCTCTTGTAGGGGTCTAGGGATGTGGGTTTGGCTATTCATCGCGACCATGGAATCCGTGTTTTATACTGGCTTAAACTAAAACACGGAATTCCAAGTATATCCAATATTTCATATGTTATCTTCTTCTGCTGATATTCTGTGACGTGATCTCTGTGGATTTTGAGACGAATGGCTATATATTATATAGGAGATATATAATAGACATTGCTTATGTTTTTCACCCGCGCTAGTGTTGTCCCGGTATGCCGTAAGTTAAATAACCTAACGGTGCATAACGGGACACTTTGGCGAATGCAGATGGCATAAGCGTACGTTGTATTTTCGTTTCTTCTGTGATCCTTAGGAAGCATAAATGATGGGGTTTCATTAATGAGATTAATGAAAAGAAAAGAAACCTAAAAGATGTTGTAGAATGATATTTTCAAAAAGGGTAGCTCTAGTTTTTGCTTTGCATAGCGGTATTCCGTATAGAATATCCAGCACCTCATTCGATGAGGAAAGAGACGAGATCCCTTCACCGGGAGTGACCACTTTAGTGAAACTAGCAGATGCTACAACCAACTCGGTTTTGTCTTTTAAGTGCTTCTTTTAGTTTTTGCTTTCCATAGCGGTATTTATGAAATATCCTGCACCTTATTCGATAAGGAAAGAGCCGAGATCCCTTCAACAGGAGTGAACTCTTTAGAAAAACTAGTAAAAAGCCTAAAAAACATCCCTTTTCAAAAATCACTTGTTTCTACAACTACATCATATTCATTACGCTCATGGTTTTCTTAAAAACCTCCGTAGCCCTCCGTCATTTCAGATAAGGACTATTTAGTATTCGTACTGCGTTTGTTGGCCTTTCTCAAAGCGTAGTGTACGGTAGATGGGTGGTGCTTATCTGCTTTATCATGTGATGCGATTGGATTAGGGTAGTCGAACGACCTTGTTGACCTTTGTCAAGGGTCGTGCGGGTGGGTTTAAGTCAATCAGGAAATGATGGGTTGGACTTGACTAGCATCCTATGGTTTGTTGGCCTTTGTCAAGGTCATAGGGCGTTAAGGGCAAAAATATTCGGAAATTTCAAGTGTTGAAATTTGCAATGAGATTGAATACCTTCTATGAGATAGTTGGATCCCGATACCCACTTTGTGCAAAAGTTGCTCCCGGGAGAGTTTTGCACTTTACAATTAGCTAACTCATTAGGTGTCTAGAAAGGTGTCAACGGGACTACGCCTCTGGGAAAATGAGGTTTATTTTAATTAGGTCCGTGCGAAAGCACGGGTAACCTCCCTCAGAAGTACCGGCACCGGCCTAGCTGAACGGTTAGCGAAGTTATAGAATGCAATTAATTCTGGCTGAATTTTCTTTTCAAAAGGTTGAAGGAAAATTTGAGAATAGCAGTGGGAGACATCGATTAGATAAGATAAATAACCAATCTTATCCTTGCAAGAGCATATTCTAAGTGTTTTCTTCTCTCTCTCCACGTAGCGACCATATCTGGCCTTAATCAAGATAATAATATGGATGCATTGACCGAACCCGCTTTTTATGCTGAGCAGGGGAACGTTGGTTCCGCTCAAACTTATAATTGTTATAAGTCAGAGAAAGAAATAGGAAAATATCCGGATTTCCACGCCACCCAAATGAAGAATAAGCATGTTGATGCATCTTCTTCGGGTGTGTTGCTTACCAAGAACTGTTTCTCAGTTCACTCTACATCCTAGGTATTAGATACCGGATCGGGATCCCACATATGTAATATGGTACATGGGCTTAAGAAAGGTAGAGAACTGGGAATAGGTGATCATTCCGTAAGAGTAGAGAATGGTGTAAATGTTGAAGCCAAAGCAGTTCGCGAATATCACCTTGTATTACCAAATGGTAATACATTGATTTTGAATGAATGCTATTACATACCGACCCTGATATGCAATCTTATATCAGTTTCTTTGTTAAGTAAAGAAGAATATAATTTTGTAGTACAGGATAATATTATGAACATCTTCCTGAATCAAAAGTTGATTGGATCCGGCTCGTTAAATAATGGCATATACATTCAAAATCAAACCACAGTTCTTAACGTACAAAACACACATAAGAGGAAAAGTTCAGAAATGAACGAATGCTTCTTGTGGCATTCTTGACTAGGTCATATCAATGCGACACGAATAGCTAAGTTACATAAGGATGAATATTTGAATCCGTTCAAATTATCATCATATGAAACTTGCCATTCATGTCTTAAAGGAAAGATGACCAAAACTCCGTTTACTGGACATGAAGAAAGAGTTACGGAACTCTTAGGACTGATACATAGTGATGTATGCGGTCCCATGTCTACACATGCCAGGAATGGTTCTCCGTACTTCATTACATTCACTGATGATCACTCAAGATACGGACATGTGTTCCTGATGAAACACAAGTATGAAGCTTTTGAGAAATTCAAAGAATATAAATTTGAAGTCGAGAACCAAACGGGTAAAAGTATTAAAATCCTACGATCTGATCGAGGAGGTGAATACTTGAGCAATGAGTTCCTGGACTATCTAAAAGAGAATGGGATTCTCTCTCAGCTTACTCCTCCGTATACACCACAGCACAACGATGTATCGGAATGGAGGAATCGCACCCTATTGGATATGGTGCGCTCTATGATGAGCACTGCTGAGTCGCATATTTCCTTTTGGGGTTATGCGCTTGAGACAGTAGCATACCTATTGAATCAAGCTCCATCTAAATCTGTACCTACCACGCCATATGAGATATAGAGTGGGAAGAGACCATGTTTTAAACGAGTTAAGATATGGGGTTTTCCGGCCTATGTCAAAAGGTAAAATACGGACAAATTCGAGGCACGGTCAGTTGTTTGTAAGTTTGTGGGATATCCTAAACATTCACATGGATATCTTTTCTATCAAAGTGAGGAACAAAAGGTGTTTATTTCACGACATGCTACCTTTTTAGAAAAGGAATTTCTTGCAAAAGAAAATAGTGGTGATGTGGTAGAGATGGAAGAAGTTCCAGCAGAACAAACTACAACTGAAGATTTAGTGGAACCGGAGGATTCGATAGTTCCTAACAAATCTCAGCCTCTCCAATGATCTCGTAGGGTTCTTCATCCACCTGAGAGATTCTATGGTTTTCTCATATGCGGTGGGAGCGAGGATTGCATCATGGTAGTTGATGACCCAACTAGCTTCGAGCAGGCCATCACGAGTGGGGACTCCGTGAAATGACTGGATGCAATGCGATCTGAGATGGAATCCATGTACACCAATAAAGTGTGGACTTTGGAAGTTGCTTCTGAAGGGGTAAAACCCATCGGGAGCAAATGGATCTTTAAGAAGAAACTTGGTGTAGATGGAAAAGTTGAGAATTTCAAAGCTAGACTTGTTGCAAAGGTTTTCGTCAAAGACCAGGTGTAGTCTATGATGAAACCTTTTCTCTAGTAGCTATGCTTAAGTCCATTCAAATCCTGCTTGCCATCGCTGCATACCATGACAACGAAATCTGGTAAATGGATGTTAAGACCTTCTTTCTAAATGGTGATTTAGAAGGGTGCGTATACATGACTCAGCCAAAGGGCTTCCTGGACAGTGGGAGCAGTGGGAAGATGTGCAAGCTGCTTAAATCCATCTACGGGTTAAAGCATGCATCGTGGAGTTGGAACATCTATTTTGATGTGGTAGTCAAAGAGTTTGACTTCATAAAAAATGTAAATGAACTTTGCATATATAAGAAAATTGCAGAGAGTAAAGTTGTCTTCCTCGTACTGTACGTCGATGACATACTCTTGATAGAAAAAGATGTTCCTATGCTGCACTCGGTCGAGCTCTTCTTGTCACAAAGATTCTCAATGAAAGATCTATAGGATGCCTCCTAGATCTTGGGGATTAAGATCTATAGAGATAGATCTAAAAGAATACTAGGATTGTCCTAATCCAGGTACATTGACACCATACTAAAGAGGTTTAGTATGGAAGAATCTAAATGTGGGAATTTACCCATGATCTCTGGACCCACGCTCTCCAAAGAGATGTCTCCTAAGACTGATATGGAGAGAGCTCGCATGCAAGGGATACCCTATGCTTCGGTAGTAGGCTCTATCATGTACGCGATGTTATGTACCAGACCCGATATAGCATACTTAGTAGTGAGTAGGTATCAAGCAGATCACGGAGAGAGTCACTGGACAGTTGTGAAGAACATTCTCAAGTACTTGAGAAGGACTAAGGAGATGTTCTTGGTGTATGGTAACGGAGAACTCCAAGTGGAGTCCTTTACCGATTTGAGCTTCCAAAGTGATAAGGACGACCCTAAGTCGGTCTCGGGATTTGTCTTTACTCTCAATGGAGGGGCGGATCGTTGGAAGAGTTCCAAACAGGAAACCGTGGCAGTCTCGACAATGGAGGCTGAATACATCACTGCCAATGATGCTTCCAAAGAGGCTGTTTGGATGAAGAAGTTCATAACTGAACTTGGAGTGGTTCCGTCCATTATGCATCCAATACCTTTGTATTGCGATAACAATGGAGTAGTGGCTTTGTCCAAGGAACCCAGGTCCCATCAGCGATCCAGGCATATTCTGAGGCGGTATCACTTGATCCGAGAGATAGTTGATCGCCGGGAGATTGGGTCAGGAGAGTTGACACAAAAGACAACACCGCGGATCCACTCACCAAGACCATTCCCCGGATACAATTTGAGAGACTCTTCGGGATGTTGGGTATGGGATACTACAACAACTAGCCTTAGTGCAAGTGGGAGATTGTTAGTTATATGTATGCCCTAGAGGCCATTATTGTACATGTGATGTATATTATAGTAGATGCTTGGAAATATATAGATAGTATGCTATCTGGTTGCTCTTTATCTTAACATGTTGACTTGTATATGTGATGATGTCTTGCTCTCACATGTTGATAAAGCCCTTAGGTTATGTACTTGACTACCAGGACTATGATGGAGATCATACTAGTGGGCCAAAGGTAGTCCACAAGTACACCCTAAAATAGTTTCTAATCGAGGGTGTATCAAGACAAGGCATCGATATTCCGTAGTAGACTAGCGTATACGCATCTTGACCCATATGATGGGCGATGGATGATCCCACATCCATTAGTGTTTGACCTCAAAGATGGTATACAAGTTCTCAGTGGAGACTGGGTACACTGAACGGACTCGCCGAGAACTCCTAGTTGGTATTATACCTATCGTCAGATAGAAGTTCTCTGGTGACATTGGTACAGGTTAGTCTGTAGATCCAAGATCGTCATAAAGACTTTTGTGATTCCCACTGTGCTCTGATTTCCACGCTACCATGTTCAAAAGAACGTGCAAAACGGTAACTTTTGGGTACTTTCCCGAATCATATGGAAGCAGTGAGCGATAGGAGGGGATTCTCCTCTCCCAGTATCGGGAGTTGATGTTGCGCTGTGCTCGATTGGCCATAACAGGAAAGTCCCTAGTCAGGGCTGATACAGAGATTTACTGATAAGTGTTATCAGTAGTTTCTCGACCCGTTATGAGCCTCACATCGGCACGACTTATCAGTTATTGGGGTCTGACGTTTACCACCCCTATACTGGATATGCGACATATGAGACGAAGACACCGGACTGTACGGTAGTGTTACTGAAAGGCTTTTGCAGGAGTTAGAGTGGGCTATCTTGCTGATCTTCTTATCATTCAATACCCGGGTAGCCGTTACGTCCAGCTAGTACCGTTGACGGCTTGTGGGTGCTTGATGTGATCATCATCTACTGCCGGCGTATTGACGAGTCTTTAGAGTCCTACACAGAGGTTTCACTCGCTCAGGAAAAACGAAGTAGGAGCACATATGTGATATGTGCGGGACCGAGATTAATACGAGTATATGATACCGCATTCTATTCTCGCGATATAAAGTATCAACCAGTTATATGAGATATAGTCGGGTTATCGAATCAAGTGTTGAAGTCGATACAGTATCAGACGGTTATAAGAGAGATAGCCGGGTTATCGAATCAAGTGTTGGTTCGATAAGTTGATACAAATTATATTAGTCGGTCATATTAGATATAACCGGATTATTAAATCAAGTGTTGATTTAATGATTTAATATATAATTATATATATGATATATTTATTTACATTAACAAATATTAGCTCACTTAAGCATTTATTTTTCTCACATGTGCACACTTGATATATATGTGATATATATTAATTTTGTTTTATTTATGTGTCATGGTTGATGATACATGCAACATGGGTGTATGAGACCTACACCATGATAATGAAAATGGAGGGTTTATTTATTTAGAATAAAAAAATTATTACTTGGAAATTTATCACATGGCATGAACCTTCATGAAGCTTGCAGACCCATTGACTTAGTCTACTAGTTTTGTCTTATACTAGATATTTGTTAACCCAACCATTATCTAAACTCATGGTTAAGTCTCTACATGAGATATATTAGATATTTTCTCACCCATGGTTGCCATTCTCTCTCACATATATTATTTGCTTCTTCTTCCTCAAAGCTCAAGAGAGCTCTCTCGGTTTTGAGAGAAGCTTAAAAATAAGTGAGAAAAGTAATTCTAAAGTGCGCAAAAATCCTACTTCATCATCCTCTACTAGATTAGCGCTTTAGTATATGGTGTTAGCTTCACTAATCTCACATTAGTGAAGAGGGTAGCTTGGGTTTGTGACTCCGCGACGTAGATAATCTTCGGCTTGGAAGACTTCAATCAAGCATGCATCTTTTTTCTTGTGGAGTCGTTCGAGAGTCCGCAAGATCACAACTTGGAGTGAAGGAACTACTATAAGGAGCTAAAGAAGTGAAAGAACTGAAGGACCGGACTACAAAGGTTGTAATCCCTAATCACTTAATTGTAAAGTAGTTTACACATTGTATTGTCTAAATCTTTAGTTAAGATTCTATGGTTAGGATTGTTTTGTATGGCAAATTTTTGAAAATGGCATGAACGATGCCTCCCGAAACCTTGCTGTCGTGCCGATCAACCCTATAGTTTAGTACCGCTCATTTATTATCTATTTTGTAATATATCGGTGCTATTAACCAGTGTGTTCTCATTAATTACAGATTACAGGTGTTTGTGATAAAATACTGGAAACACATTCAAAATCACGGATATAACGTTAGGGAGCCGACACTGCAAACAGAACAGGAAACCGACCGATATCCAAAGAGCTTTTGCAAAATAAATGTGTGCACACAATTTCGGTCCAACACATACATGTGTGACACTAGCTCTTTGGCACTAGATCATGATGGGGGGCTGCCTTAGCATAAAAGGAGCATGTATGGGTGTGATGTGCATTAAATGTGAATTGAATGCTAAAGATTATGATGTGATTTGAAGCATCTAGTTTCCCTCCAAATCCCTGAGTGCATCCAAGGCCTCTATAGACAAAACTAGCAGCACCAGAGTGATATTGGGATGCACACACGACCACACAACAAGCACGAGCCCAAGACCCCTCGACAGGACCGGCCACATGTCCGTTTCGGACGAGCAGGCCGGCTTCCCTTGCTCCAATAACCCCCAGTTTTCTACTAACCCTCCCTTGCTGCCACGCCACCTTATTTTTATTGCTTGTTTATTTTTCTTTTGTGCCTATAAAAGCAGACCAGTGAGCAAGGGAATGGCTCTCTCTCATTCTCATATATTCACATATAGTTATTGATAGTTTCTTTATTTTTTTGGTTTAGGCTTGAGAGTGAGTGGGTTATCATTTAGTTTCTTCTTCTTCTTCCCTCTTGAAGCTTTCTTTGGAGAGCTTCATTATGGAGGTTGAACAAGTTACCAAAATCTTGTATCTCTTCTTCAAGTGTTAATAATATTGTTATTTCTTTTATTACTTACTTCTTTTTCTTATTTGCTTTTCTTTATCGTGCTTAACTAATCTTTCTTTGGTTGTGGTGTTGGTGATAAAGTGAGATGAAAGGTTTTACCTCCTCCACCTCTTGTGATTGTTTGCTGTGCTTATAATTATGATTCTAACTTAAAAATTGTTTATGTATTGATGTGATATGGTATTTTGACACATGGTTACTTTGTAACCTCCTCATATACCATATTCACTCCCTTTCCCCATTTCAATATTTATGTTAAAATCAATTTAGTGTTAAGTTTGCTAAGCTTACGTATGGTATTTTGTGATCAACTGTTTGACAATCTCTTGGTTTCATATACGATATACAATCACAAATACTTAGCTAACTCAACACTAAAATCTTTTGCTCTCACTCACTAATTTGAGTTTTTGTTGTTGTGGTATACTTGCTAACCCTTATGTTTAGTGTTGATACCCCAAGCTCGGATATACAAACGGTAAGTGATCAAAACGGACTCGTTTCATGTTTTATGGAGAATATCGGAATTTGACGACTTGTGCCTCGCAATTGCTTTGACAAGTCGTGCTTCATGCCGAAATCGACGTAAGGATGGATAACTCATGATCAAAGGAGTGTAGAGGAAATCGTCACGATTTGACCTTCCAATCCCAAGACACAACCATTTCTTACTTATTTGTTTTCATTGTTTTCTTATTCTCGTATTCTTTTATATTTTTTTGACAACCAACCAATTCGTTAATTTGCTGAACCTTAAACAACAAGACCTAATGCACAATTCCCTACGGATCGACTCGTGCTTGCCGGCTCGCTACAACGCGCCGTGCACTTGTGGTTAAAATTTTAAAACGAGAACGATCTCGCGTGCGCAATCCATTTTTATTAAAATCGTATCCGTTTCCAAAACATATGCGTTTGCGCGCGCGGACGAGTTCCCAACAACTCCTCAAATCTTTCTAAATAAGAAAGATTATGAACTGTAAAAAAGAGCACCGTTGAATTAAAGATCCAATGGTGATTAAAAATCACCAAGCTACAAAATAAGCTCTGTAGGGGAAAACATTTTCCTCGTTCTTTCTAAACAAGAAAAATGACGCTCTGTAAAACAGAGCACCGTTGGATTAAAGATCCAATGGTGATTAAAAAATGATCAAATTACAGAATAAGCTCTGTATGGGAAAATATTTTCCCAATCTTGTTAAAAACAAGAAGAATGTCTTCTGTAAAACAGAAGCCTTTGGATCAAAGATCCAATGGTGGATAAAATCACCAAATCAGTTAAGAAATCTCTCAATGAGAGATTTGCTTAACTGAATCAACAAATTTGCCTCCACTATATAAAGGCCCCAAGACTTCAAGTCATAGAGAGAGGACCTCCCCTAAACTTCAAGTTCAAAAAGAAGAGCAAGCAAAAAGAGTTTTAAGAGAGAAGAAAGAAGAAGAAATTTCTTCAAGGTAAATAGAGATTATAGTATCTCATCTGCATATCCAAGGGTTTAACACTTATAAAAGAACATAGTTCTTTTCCTGGATCTGAGATCCATGAGTCAAGTCTCCCACAAGTGTGAATTTAATTCTCGTGGGGATGAATTTGTTCTTGAGGATTGAAGATCCACGAGATAACAAAGAATCGAACTTTTCAGAAAAATACACAAAGAAAGAGACATCACCAAGCGCCCCGCATGCCCCTCACATGGGCGCTGCTTAATAAAGAGTGCTCTGCACTCAGTGGTTGGCGCCCCACGCCAATCACCCCACGTACCCCTCATGTGGGCGCTGCTTAATAAAGAGTGCTCTGTACCCAGTGGTTAGCGCCCAGCGCCGAGCGCCCCATGTACCCCTCACGTGGGCGCTGTTTAACATAAAGCGCTCTGTATATAGAGCCCAGGGCCATAAAGAGTGTTTAACACTCCATAAAAAACAATGTAATAGGGTGAGTGTCAGAGCCGATATCAGTACTCAGCATTGTTGCACATAAAAGGGACCGAGCCTAAACAAGTGTTTAGCACTTCATTCAAAAAACTGAATGGGCTGAGTCTAAGTTGACTAAAAGTCCCTAATTCAGGTCAACCGAGCCCATGTGCTCACAATTTTTCTAAATTGGTCTTAGTCCTAAACCCAACTACAGATCTCCCAACTGACATTAGTTCAAGGGTACATCTCCCAACACCTCTGATAGATGTCGTTGTAATTCTTTAACGTCTTCAGAGAAATGGCGAGCCCCGACAACCAACAATTTTACGGACCGCAATGTCCTTAAACTAGCCATGGACCGTAATGTCCTTAAACTAGCTGTGGACCGTAATATCCCTAAACTAAAACGATAGAGCCAAAATGCTCTTTCGTTGGATCAAAAATGATCCCGAACTCCCGCTAAGCAGATCTTAGTCCAATATCGGATTAACGTATCCTTAATAAATATTTAAGTTGATCTTAATCTCAAATAAGGTTAATGATCCTTAAATCAAACCAAACCCAAATCTATGAAAATAGTGATTTGGACTAATCCACGCCCTACGGGCGACAACACAAATTAGTCTCCGTATACAATCCACGGGCAACCAAAAATAAAACTAACACACACGACACGAAGTGACCTTCTGGAGCAGGAGAAAGTGGTTACCCGCGATGCTGTAACGTAATTAACTGAAGGGGCTTGCACATGCAGGGAAGAGCGTCCCCACAATCAAAAACCCCTCACAACGAGAGGGAATCTGACGAAGTCTGCTACAACGGCCGCATCTATTTAAACCTTCGATACACGGTGCCATAAATTAACTTGGCATCTTCGGAGAGGTAGAAAAATAAAACCAAATAACATCTTTCCTCAAAATTCAGGCCAGACATCTAAACATCCTGGTCACGTTTTTTGGCGGTAAACAAACAGTTTTCTGAAACTGTCAACCTGTGATTCTCCCAATCCGTCCGCTCGAGTTTTTATCACTAAGTCATGACTCAAACGCAGCAGGAATGGTCCCAAAATTTTACGATGAAAGTAAGACTCAGAGAACTTATAAACACAAAATACGGGTCTGTAAAATAATTAAACACAAATAACTTAAAATCACAAACCGATTCAGCTGGAAATTTTCACAATACCGAAATCGCATGAGTAGCAAAAGTTTTAGCAGAAAACGACCCCTTTTAGTTTGTTTCAAAAAATGCTACCAACACAAAAAGTGTAGAACTTTCGTTTAGCTATGATTAAAATCGGGAAATACAATATTCAGAGTTCTACAGCTGGAGATATGTCATTTTACAGCTAACTATTCAGAATTCCAGCACTATATATATACACACACATTAAAATACCAATTAACAAGGGTTCATGTATGTATTCAAATTGATTCTCACGTATACTTATGGAACACAAACATGCGAGTGTAATGTGTCAACTTGGTAATGATTTTTATCGAGGGGTGAATATCGTATTTGTTAGAGTTTCTAGCACCCTAGCCACCATATCAGCGGCCTATGCGGAACAAACAAAATTTTTTAGAGGCGCTAGAAACTACAAACCCTAGAATCAAAACAAACACATGAACTAGAAATCAACATAGAGTTTTTAACCACTATGGAAGAGGGTCATAGCAAGAGATCGAATCCATCGATCTTCATCTCCTCTTTCTTAGCTCCTTGGGGTCTCCTTGATCGAGCATGACCACCGGTCTTCCTTCGTTAAAGATGATCAATCTGAGAGATATGGTTCCTGGCTCTAGCTGCACACTAAAAACAAGCGGAACAACTAAAAACCCTAGGTTACTAGTCTAGGGTGCTTAGAGATGCAATAGTGTTTTTCTAGTATTTTTTTTATCTCACTTCAACCCTTGATTCTCAACTCATGAGAGTGTAGGATTGAAGAAGGAGGAGCTCAAGAAAAGTGCTTGTGAGGAGAGAGAAGCAAAATGGTGAGAATGAACTAAACTCATGTGAGAAAAATCAACCATGGTTTTGTATAAAACAATTTTACAATTAAAAATATAGAAACCATGCTTGAACAGTTTGCACAAATGAATATACAATTCATTTGTCAATACTATTCAAGTAGGGTTCTCACCATTCTCAAATCACTATCTTTACACCTCATTTTCCATTTAAATGAATAAATAGATAAACCAAAAATATGGTGTCCACCTTCTAGAATGTTTTCCGTATAAATACGGAATACACTCTACCGTATATACATACATGTATTCATATCAAAATACAAATACCCAAAAAGATAGAATAACACAAAGAACATACTACTATAATATACATATAAAAATAAATATATGTAAATTATTAAATCAATACCTGATTTAATAATCCGATTTAATCCTAAGGTTACTAGTATTATCAACCGTCTGATCAAAAGTCTGGGTACCTAGTATACTCATTTAATCGGAACCGTGTAATGGTCACTAATCATTTCACCTGAACCAGGGAAACCATCTGTGTGGGACTCTAAATACTTGACAGTACGCCAGCAGTGAGTTATTGGATAAATCAATAACCACAAGAACGTCAGCAGCACTGGTTGTACGTAACGGCTACCTTGGTACCTGTCGAAAAGGAAGCCCGACGTGCAAGCTCATCTGAACCCCTACAGAGCCTATCTGTTGTAGGGTTTCCTAGCACGACAGCAAGGTTTAGGGAGGTATCGTCCATACTATTTTCAAAAAATTATCATGCTAAGCAACTCTAAACTAAGAATCTTTAACTGGAGATTTAGACAAAAGCTAATGTAAACTACTTTTACATCAAGAGAACAAGAATACAATCATTGTAGACGGTCCTTCTCTTCACTTGCTTCGTGTAGTAGTCCCGCGACTGCACTAGGCTTCTCTTGAGGCTATGAACGGGCTTCCTCTGATGACCTTCGTGCCGAAGATGATCTATGCGAAGTCCCTCCAATTCAAGCTAGCTTTTACACTAAACACTTTAGCGTAGGAATCACGCTACACTTGATCGCTAGTCAAGTGTAGGTTGGTGAAGTAGAGGATGTAAAGAGCTCACAATTTTGTGTTCAAGCTTTATGATTCATATCACATATGAGGGTTGAAGCTTGAACCATGACAAGAGGAGAAAGAAAAAGCTAGAGAGCAACCATAGGAGAAACTCAACATAAAATGGTTAAGTGTTGAGAATGAGCAAGAATCAATGCCAAGTCTTGACCCCTCACTCATTCAAGCACGGAATTATGCAATATAAAATTGCAACCATACTTGAATAGTGAGTCAAGATGAATAAACAAGAGTAAATCCTATGCTTGCATCCATGCTTCCACTTTACACATCATTTCTATTTTAACAAAATAGAAATATAAATGACATGCTTCATTATTTGATATATATATATATATATATACATATATATGTATATCATATATATTAATATATATATTTATATAATGAAGAATAATTAGTGAGCTAATGATATTAGTTACGATATAATTATATCACATATGATATATATCACATTATTAAATCAACACTTGATTTAATAATCCGGTTATATTACATATGACAGACTAATATCATTTATCTGTATATCACATTATCAAATCAATACTTGATTCGACAATCTGGTTATATCACATATAACCGAACCGATAACAGATGACTGCCAGATTACAATACGGTATCACATACAGGTATTTAATCAGGCCCACACACATATCACATATGTGTCCTACTTCGTTTCACTTGTAGTAGAAAACTTCTGTGTGGGGCTCTAAAGACTCGTCAATACGCCAGCAGTAGGTGATGATCACATCAGTCGCCTACAAGCCGTCAGCGGTACTAGCTGGATGTAATGGCTACTCGGGTATTAAGTGATATGAAGATTAACAAGCAAGCCTGTCCACGGTCTCCATGAAGCCTATCAGTAACACTACCATACAGTCCGGTCTCTTCGTCTGATATGCCGCATATCATGTGTAGGGGTGGAAATCGTCAGACCCTAGTAACGTAATAAGTCATGCCGATGTATGGCCTAAAACGGTTCGAGAAACTACTGATAACACTTATCAGTAAATCTCGGCAGCAGCCCTGGCCAGGGACTTCCAGTTATAGCCAATCGAGCATAGGGCAACATCGACCCCCAATACCGGGAGAGATGAAACCCCTCCTATCGCTCATTGCCTCCATGTGACTCAGGACTGTACCTAAAATCCACCTGTTTGCACAACTCCTCTTGAGAGTAGTAGGGAAGAAATCAAAGCGCAGTGGGAGCCACACAAGACTCTATGACGATCATGTGTCTACAGGCTAACCTGTACCAGTGTCACCCGAGAACTGCTATCTGACGATAGGTATACTACTACATAGGAGTCCTCGGCGAGTCCTGTTCAGTGTACCCAGTCTCCACTGAGCACCCGTATACCATCTCTGATGTCAAACACCAATGGATGTGGGATCATCCATCATCCATCATATGGGTCATGAAGTGTATACGCCAGTCTACTCTGGAATATCGATGCCCTGTCTCGATATTCCCTCGACTAGGAACAATTAAAGGATGTACTTGTGAACTACCCTGGCCCCACTAATATGATCTCCATCATAGTCCCGGTAGTCAAGTACATATCCTAAGGGCTTTATCAACATGTGAGAGCAAGACAGTATAAATACCAGTGTACATGTTAAGATAAAGGTAACCAGATAGCATACTATTATGTCGAGAAAGAAAGTCCTCTCTATATATGTCCAAGCATCCACTATAATATACATCATATGAACAATAATGGCCTCTAGGGCATACATATAACTAACAATCTCCCACTTGCACTATTACCAGTTGTTGTAGTATATCATACCCAACGTCCCAAAAGTCTCTCGAATAACATCTGGGGAATTGCCTCGGTGAGTGGATCCGCTGTGTTATCCTCTGTGTCAACTCTCCTGACCTCGATCTCCCGGAGATCAACTATTTCCCTGATCAGGTGATACTATCTAAGAATGTGTCTGGATCGCTGATGGGACCAGGGTTCCTAGGCCAAAGCCACAACTCCATTGTCATCCTAATACACAGGTATTGGATGCCCAATGGTAGGAACTAAGTTCACCATATGAACCTTATTCATCAAGAAAAATTCTTTAGTAGCATCGTTGGTAGCGATATAATTAGCCTTTATCGTCTAGTATGTCACGGTATCTAGCTCGAAACTCTTCCAACATACCGTCCCTCCACTGAGGGTAAAGACAATGCATGTGACTGACTTTCAGTCGACCTTATAACTCTAGAAGCTCGAACCAAGAACATTCTTTTAGTGCTTCTCAAGTACTTAAGAACGTCCTCCATAGCTGACCAGTGATTCTGGCAAGATCCGATTGATTCTTGATCAATACTCCTAGTGAGTCAGCTACATCTAGTCTGGTACATAATATCGCATACATGATAGAGCCTACCACCGAAGTATAGGGTATCCCTTGCACACGAGCTCTCTTCAAATCAGTCTCGGGAGACTTCATTTTGGAGAGAGTGATTCCAGAGTAAGTGGAAGAACCACTACGCTTAGAATCCTCCATAATAAACCCCTTTAGTATGGGGTTAATGGACCTGGATTTTGGGACACTCCCAACATCCACTTAGATCTATCACCATAGATCATAATCCACAAGATGTAGTAGGTATCATCCAGATCATCTATAGAGAATCCTCATGATAAGAGGAGCATGACCGAGTGTAGCATAGAAAACCATTTCCTATCAAGAATATGTCATCTACGTACAATACGTGGAAGACAATTTTTCTCTCTACAACCTTCTTGTATATACAAGGTTCATCTTCCATTTTGATGAAGTCAAACTCTTTAACTGTCACATCAAAACAGATGTTCCATCTCAGCGATGCTTGCATTGATCCTGATGGATTTAAGCATAACTTTGAAAGTCTCAACTTTTCCATTTACACCAAGAATCTTCTCAAGATCTATTTTCTCCCAATGGGTTTACCCCTTCAGGTGCAACATGCAAAGTCATACTTTGTTGGTGTACATGGATTCCATCTTTGATCGTATAGCATCCAGCCTTTTCACAGAGTCCCCACTCGTGATATCCTGCCTGAACCTAGTTGGGCCATCATCTACCATGATGCAATCCGTACTCCCACTATCACCGAGAAGACCATAGTATCTCTCAAGTGGATGAGGAACCCTACCAGATTCGTGGAGAGGCTGAAGTTCGTTCGAGACTATTGAATCCTTTGGTTTCACCAAATCATCAGCTGTTAGTTTGTCAAGCTGGAACAACTTCTAGTTTTACCTCATGTCCACAAATTTCTTCACAAGTAATTCCTTTTCTAAAACGGTGGCATTGTCAGAAACAAAATACCTTTTGCTCCTCAGTTACGTAGAAGATATACCCTCGAAAACGTTTGGGATATCCTAACAAACTTACATAATTGACCTTGCCTCGAGCTTGTCCGGATTCTGCTTTTCAACATAGGCCGGACAACCCCATATCTTAACTCGTTTAAGACATGGTCTCTTTCCATTCCATATCTCATATGTAGTGGTAGGCACTGATCTGGTTGGAACCCCATTCAATAGGTATGCAGCTTCTCAAGTGAATAACACCAAAAGAAAACAGGTAACTCAGCAATACTCATCATAGAGCATGCCATATCTCATAGGGTGCGATACCTCCGCCCCGATACACCATTGTGCTGTGGTGTATTCGAAGGAGTAAGCTGAGAGAGAATCCCATTCTCCTTTTAGAAATTCCAGGAACTCCATGCGCAAGTATTCTCCTCCTTGATCATATCAAAGGACTTAATACTTCTACCCGTCTGGTTCTTAATCTTCAAGCTTATATTCCTTGAATTTCTAAAACGTTTCAGACTTGTGTTTCATCAGGAACATATGTCCGAATCCTGAGAGAAGATCAGTGAATATAATGAAGTACGAAGAACCAACCTTGGCATTTGTAGACATAAGACCGTATACATCATCATGTATCCGTTCCAAGAGTTCAATAACTCTTTCTCTGTTTCCAGTAAACGGAGTATTGGTCATTTTCCCTTTGAGAAAAGATTGGCAAGTATCATAAGATGAAAATTTGAACAGATTCTCATATTCATCCTTATGTAACATAGCTAGTCGCGTCGTATTGATATGACCTAGTCTAGAATACCATAAGAAGGATTCGTTCATTTCTGAATTAGTCCTCTTGTGTGTGTTCTATATACTTTGAACTATGGTTTGATTTAGAACTTATATGCTATTACATAACGTACCTGGTCCAATCAACTCTTGATTAAGGAAAAACGTTCACAACATTATCCGCCAATACAGAATTATATCCTTCTTTAACCTAATAAAGAAACTGATGTAATATTGTATATCAGGTTCGGTATATAATAACATTAGTTCAGAATCAATGTATTTGGTAATACAATGTGATATCTGTCAATTGATTTGGCTGCAACACTTGCACCATTCTCTGACACTCAGAGATATATCACCCTTTCCTAGTTTTCTACCTTTCTGTAGCCCATGTAACATATTACATATGTGGGATCCTGATCCGGTATCTCATACCCAGGACGTCGAGTGTACTGAGATACAATTCTCTGTGACTAACACACCCGAAGAAGATGCATCAACATGCTTATTCTTCGTCTGGGTGGCGTGGTAATCCAGATATTCCCCTATTTCCTGCTCAGACTTATATCATTTATAAGATGGAGCAAAACCGACGTTCCCCTCCTTAGTATAACAAGCAGGTTCGGTCAATAAATCCATATTATTATCCTGATTAAGGCGTAACATTGGTCGCTACTAGGAGAGAGAGAAGGATAATCACTTTGCGTGCGCTCTTTGTAAGATTAGATTGCTTATTATCTTATCTAATCAGGACGTCGCCCACTGTTTTTATCAAATCTTCCTTCAAACCCTAAAAGGTAAGACTAGCCAGGATTAATTACTCCTTACAAGTTCTCCAATCTTTCAGCCAGGCCAGTTCCGATACTTTGATGGAGGTTGCCCGTGCTTTCGCACCGACCTAATTCAAATAAACCTCGTTTTCCTAGGGGCATGACCCCGTTAACACCTTTCTAGACACCTACTTGATTGGCTAATTGTGATGTGTAGAACTCTCCCAGGAGTAACTCTTACTCGCAGTGGGCATCGGGATCCAACTATCTCATAGAAGGTATGCAATCTCATTGCAAATTTCAACCCTTGAAATTCCCGATTATATTTTTTCCCCTAGCGACTTATGACCTTAATACAGTCAACAAATCATAAGTGCTAGCCAAGTTCAACCCGTCATTTCCTGATTGAATTAAACCCATCCGTACGACCCTTAACATAGCCAACAAAGTCGCACGAGTACCCTAATCAAATCGCATCTCTTACTTTCGCAGATAAGCACTAATTAGCTACTGCACACTATGCCTTAACATAGTCAACAAACGTAGCACGAATACTTAGTAGTACCTATCTGAAATGACGGAGGTCTAAGACAAGTTTTTAAGAAAATATTTTGCGTAATGAACTTGATATCGTTGCAGAATCAAGTGATTTTGAAAAGGAGTGTTTCTGAGGCTTTTCCTAGTTTTTCTAAAGAGGTCACTCCCGGTGAAGGGATCTCGGCTCTTTCCTTATCGAATAAGGTGCTGGATATTCTACAAGGAATACCGCTATGCAAAGCAAGAACTGAAAAAGGCAATCAAAAAACAAAACCGAGTGGGTTGTAGCATCTTCTAGTTTCGCTAAAGAGGTCACTCCTGGTGAAGAGATCTCGTCCCTTTCCTTATCGAATAAGGTGCTGGATATTCTACAAGGAATATCGCTATGCAAAGCAAAAACTAGAGCTACCCTTTTTGAAAACGTGATTCTACAAAATCTTTAGGTTTCTTTTCTTTCATTAATCTCATTAATGAAGTCCCATCAATTATGCTTCCTAAGCATCAAAGAAGAAACTAAAATACAACGTACGCTTATGCCATCCGCATTCGCCACAGTGTCCCGTTATGCATCATTAGGTAACGGTATAGCGGGGCGGGACTAGCGCGGGTGCAAAACATAAGCAACTTTTATTATATATCATATATACAATAATAAAGCATTCATCTCACGCATATAAAGTGATCACATCACAGAATATCAGCAGCAAAAGATAACATATGAAATATTGGATATAGTAGGAATTCCGTGTTTTAAGTTAAGACAGTATAAATCACGAATTCCACGGTCGCGATGAATAGCAAAACCCACATCCCTAGACCCCTACGAGAGCGGCAAGCAACCCTACCAATTCTAGAGTTAGGACACCCGGACTCGATTCCTCGAGATGGTCTCCCACTAGACTCTAGAACTCGGTCACTTGTGCTCCCCACCTTGGGTCTATCCTAATGCGGAAAAGTAATTAATATACAACAATGGTGATATCATCCTCAACCCGGAAATGCTCCAATAAAAGGATATTACATACAATGAATTTTACATGAATGAAAATAAAAACTCTCATCTCACATAAAACCCCCGTCTATTCAAAACACGACGATCCAATATAACATATCCAAACAACACATAACATCACATGTCATCAACGTAAGTAAATATGTGTATCCCAATTGTCGTTGACATATAGCAACGAAACCAGCGATACACCACATATTACACGTACGGTCGCAGAAAAGAAAATGTCAAACTACAACATTTGGAATCCGTAATAACCTTAGACAACATAAACCCAAAATATCTCATACATTGGATTTCATGCCTAACTATATGAATTCCACATATTGTATCATATTCCAGAGAAAGCTAGACGACGTTAAACATTTCGATCGAATCAACAAACACCCAAAATTTCCCAAAAAGCTCAACACTTGAGCGTTGTTTAAAAATACTCAGTACATGCCACAGTTCCTATGAACCAGCCATAGAAGGGTCAACCAATGCCTCACATATGGCACCGCTGAACTACCACAAACCTTAGGGTTTAGTGGCGGTTCTGATGGTCATATAATCGAGTTAAGGTTTTGTTCTTCTAGAGGGTCCACAGTATCGCTTGCATGATTTTCTGAAAGTTTTAAACTAAGGAAAAATCCAATACTTGGAAAATTTTCCGGCAAGGGTTAAGTTGGGTATTTGATATCCGATCGAACTTTTTAACATCGTCTAAAATAACCCGAAAAACTGTTAGAAGTACGACTACGAAACGCTCCGAGTTGCTATTCCAGAAAGTTAACATCACATGGAAATTTAGCAAAAACAAATAACACCTGAAACACCAAAACCCAGAGCCTGGAACACAATACAAATTTAAACCCTAGAAACCATCAAAAAATCGAGCAGGCCGACTTTTAACCCTATGTGGCCAGCCAAAATCCGAGGTCTTGGGCTAAAATTTGTGTTGTTTTCATGTTGCTTCTCATACAACATTCTGCAGTTGTTTAAAAAAATTTTAGAGCTCATTTAAAAATCGACAGAAACCTGTTTTTGACATTTTAAGTTTCTGAGTAGTTTCGGTTTCGTAATCCTACACAATCTGTCTAAATCTCTGGCTTGGCTCTGATACCACTGTAGGGTTTTCTAGCACGACAGTAAGGTTTCGGGAGGCATCGTCCATGCCATTTTCAAAAAATTGTCATGCTAAGCAACTCTAAACTAAGAATCTTTAACTAGAGATTTATACAAAATCTAATGTAAACTACTTTTACATCAAGAGAACAAGAATACAACCTTTGTAGACGGTCCTTCTCTTCACTTGCTCTGTGTAGTAGTCCCGCGACTCCACTAAGCTTCTCTTGAGGCTATGAACGGGTTTCCTCCGATGACCTTCGTGCCGAAAGTGATCCACGCGAAGTCCCTCCAATTCAAGCTAGCATTTACACTAAACACTTTAGCGTAGGAAACATGCTACACTTGATCGCTAGTCAAGTATAGGATGGTGAAGTAGGGGATATAAAGAGCTTACAAGCTTGCATTCAAGTTTCATGATTCATATCACATGTGAGGGTTGAAGCTTGAACCATGACAAGAGGAGAAAGAAGAAGCTAGAGAGCAACCATGAGAGAAACTCAACATAAAATGGATAAGTGTTGAGAATGAGCCAGAATCAATGCCAAGTCTTGATCCCTCACTCATTCAAGTATGGAATTATGCAATATAAAATTGCAACCATGCTTGAATAGTGAGTCAAGATGAATAAACAAGAGTAAATACCATGCTTGCAACCATGCTTCCACTTTACACCTCATTTCTATTTTCACAAAATAGAAATATAAATGACATGCTTCATTATTATTATATATATCATATATATTAATATATATATAATGAAGAATAATTTATGAGCTAATGATATTAGTTAAGATATAATTATATCACATATGATATATATCACATTATTAAATCAACACTTGATTTAATAATCCGGTTATATTACATATGACCGACTAATATTATTTATTTGTATATCACATTATCAAATCAATACTTGATCGACAATCTGGTTTTATCACATATAACCCAACCGATAACAGATGACTGCCAGATTACAATACGGTATCACATACACGTATTTAATCAGGCCCACACACATATCACATATATGTCCTACTTCTTTTCGCATGAACCAGGGACCTTCTGTGTGGGACCCTAAAAACTCGTCAATACGCCAGAAATAGGTGATGATCACATCAGTCACCTACAAGCCGTCAGCGGTACTAGCTGGAAGTAACGGCTATCCGGGTATTGAGAGATATGAAGATCAACAAGCAAGCATGTCCACAGTCTCCATGAAGCCTATCAGTAACACTACCGTACACTCCGGTCTTTTCGTCTGAAATGTCGCATATCATATCTTGGGGTGGAAATCGTCAGACCCTAATAACGTGATAAGTCATGTCGATGTCTGGCTTATAACGGTTCGAGAAACTACTGATAACACTTATCAGTAAATTTCGGCAGCAGCCCTGGCCAGGGACTTCCAGTAATAGCCAATCGCGCAGAGCGCAACATCAACCCCCAATACCGGGAGAGACGAAACACTTCCTATCGCTCATTGCCTCCATGTGACTCTGGACTGTACCCTAAATCCACCTGTTTGCACTACTCCTCTTGCGCGTGGTAGGGAGGAAATCAAAGCACAGTGGGAGCCACACAAGACTCTATGACGATCTCGGGTCTATAGACTAACCTGTACCAGTGTCACCAGAGAACTGCTATCTGACGATAGGTATACTACCACATAAGAGTCCTCGGCGAGTCATGTTCAGTGTACCCAGTCTCCACTGAGCACCCATATACCATCTCTGTTGTCAAACACCAATGGATGTGGGATCATCCATCGCCCATCATATGGGTCAAGAAGCGTATACGCTAGTCTACTCTAGAATATCGACGCCCTGTCTCGATATTCCCTCGATTAGGAACAATTAAAGGATGTACTTGTGAACTACCCTGGCCCCACTAGTATGATCTCCATCATAGTCCTGATAATCAAGTATATATCCTAAGGGCTTTATCAACATGTGAGAGCAAGACAGTATAAATACCGGTCTACATTTTAAGATAAAGGTAATCAGATAACATACTATAATGTCAAGCAAGAAAGTCCTCTCTATATATGTACAAGCATCCACTATAATATACATCATATGTACAATAATGGCTTTTAGGACATACATTTGACTAACATCTGTGACAATCTCTGTACAGTCCGGTCTCTTCGTTTAAGAGTATCGCATACTAGGTCAAGGGGGTGGTAAACGTTAGACATTAATTAAAGGAACTAATGCACTCAAATTGGAAATTTTAAAAAATGATAACACAGGGTTTTAAAAAATCTACAGAGCAATTAGTCCAAACCATAGGATCTTAGTTAAAGATTAGAACTTTAAACCAAGAAATGAGAACAAACTAGCTACTAGATTGAGGCTACAACCTTTGTAGCATCTTCAAGTGCTCCCAAATTGTGTTGGAGTCCAATGTAGGCACCAAGAAGCTCCATGGAACATGCTTGCAAGTCCATCTCCTCCATCAAAGATGATCCACCTTGAAGCCTCAAGTGCTTTGGCTCCAAACTCAAACAAGAGTTAACCTAAGTAGTTAGATTGCTAAGCTAACTAGCTAGGAGTTGGAGTTTCTTTTTCACTATAATTTTCTCTCATTTTCTCTTTTTTCTAATTTGTTTTCTCACAAAAGAGGAGGGAGATAAGAGCTTCATGGCGAAAAGAGAGGAAGAAGTTGAAGAAAGAATTAGATAACCATCCACTTTAAAAAGAAAATGGTTACTAATTATCATTCTTTACAAAATCCTAGCCATAGGATTTAATCAAGCAACAAAGTGTCCACCCTCTTCTCTCCCCTCCACATGTCACCCTAAAGTGTGAAGCAAAGCTTATGTTATTCCCTTGGAATAACATAAGCTAAAGAAAATAAAAGAAAAAGAATAAACAAAAATAATAGATTTAATCAAGCAACAAAGTGTCCACCTTCTTCTCTCCCCTCCACATGTCACCCTAAAGTGTGAAGCAAAGCTTATGTTATTCCCTTGGAATAACATAAGCTAAAGAAAACAAAAGAAAAAGAATAAAAAAAAATAATATGTATATTTATATATATATATATATAACATACACTTATAATTGTTATCCAAGGTATTTAAAATACATAAAAGAGAGACAAATAATTAGTGACAAAATACTAGCAAATACATATATTAAATATATGTAATATTAAATCTAAACTAGATTTAATATCCGTCTTTTCCAAAAGACCCTGCTAATATTACAACCATTTGATTACCGTAGGTGTATATAATGCTCTAGTTTTAATCCCAAGCGTGTACCAATGTACCGCAACTACAACATATTTCCAAGGCCGAAAACCCTCTGTGCGACAATACGCTGGCAGTAGGTTTAACCACAAGCATGTCAGCGGCACTAGCTGTACGTAATGGATACCTATGTATTGTCGAAAAGGAGATCGACAAGCAAGCTCGTCCGAAACTTTGCTGAGCCTATCAGTGACCTGTACCATATATTCTGGTCTGTTCATATGAGAGTATCGCATATCTGATCTAGGTTGTAGATAACGTTAGACCCCTACTTACCTGATAAGTCGTGCAGGTGTCAAGCCCTATCACCAATCGAGAAACTATTGATCGCAATCAGTAAATCTCATTTGCCTAAGCCTAGGTCTTATGGTGACGGCCAACCATACACTGCACGAAATCAACTCCCAATACTGGGAGAGACAAATCCCCTCAATCGCTCACTTCCTCCAAGTGCTTCAGGACTGCACCCAAAAGCTACTTTTTTTCATGACTCTTTAAAGCCGTAGTAGGATAGCAATCAAAGTGTAGTGAGAACACACTCGAGACAAATGAAGATTCAGGGTCAACAAACTACGCTTTACTAATGTCACATGTGAACAGCTATCTGACATTAGGTATAATATCATCTTGCATGATCTCGGCGAGTCCGTCCAGTGTAACTAATAACCTAATGAGTAACTATATACAATCTTTGGTGACTTACTAACACCAATGGCTGTGAGACCGGCCATTGCCCCTCCTCGGGGTCAAGAAACGTATAACTAGTCTACTCTGGAATATCAATGCCCAGTCTTGATATTCCCATGACTAGGGACATTTAAGGATGTGCTTATAGACTACCTAGTTCTCACAAGTTTGATCGCCATCATAACCTTGGTAGTTAAGCATGAATCCTATAGGCTCTATCAATATGTAATAGTTATATGCTATACCACACAAGACATGTACATAATGATAAAGTTACACAAGACAGTATACTATCATCTTGAGTAAGATTGTTCTAACTGTATAGGTCTTCCTTCAATCATCATAATCACCTTCCTGCGATTACAATAATTTCTTGAGGGCACTATAACCAATAATATCCCACTTGCACTTAAGGCTGATTATTGCAGTATCACGTACCCACAGCCCGTGTGGTACCAAATACCCAACTTCTCTACTAATCAGTTTCAAAAACCTTGTTTGTGAAACATTCATGTTCGAGAAATTGCCTCAGTGAGTGGATCCGCTCCAATGTTTCTATTTTTATCTCTCTATATCTTAACTTGGTGGAGAATGTTTATCTCCTGAAATGAGCGATACCTGTCTTAGAACTTGTCAAGATATCTGATAGGACCAAGTTCATAATATGAACACCAAATCCAACAAAATTCTTAGACTGTATCATCCACTAGATTTAATCAGTATCCTGCACCATGACTCCCTCAGTATCCGCTTGGATCCCTGTCCAACATACTATCCCTAAGAAAAGGGTAAACTTATAATTTTGGCAGTCACTCTGTCATCCAGGTCACCTTAAAAGCCATAACCGGTAACCATCTCCTATAGGTGGATGACATTACCATATACCAAGAACATTCTCTTATGTTCATAACTGCTTCCATTTGTTTCTTCAGAATTGGATTAATATTTGCTTACTGCAGCTACTGCAAAAGTAACATTATCCATTTCCTGTGTGGAGAAAACTCCTATTACAACCACAGTTTAACCGATTATAGTATAGGAACCTAACTTCCTATCCGGAGTATGTCATCCAAATCCCTAGACAGTACTCCCTATAACCTTCTTACCAGGTTCATCTGTTGTTTTGATGAAGTCAAACACTATGACTGTCACATCAAAACAGATGATCCATCTTCGATATACCTGTTTTAGTCTATAAATAGACATAAGCAATATGCCCACCAAACTTCCACTTCTCCGACTTCTCCGACTGACTGTAACAACCCTCTGGCAGAGTCATATACATGTGCACTTCTAAAAGTCCTTTTAGAACGACGTTATAGTCATTCACCTGCCAGGTCTCATAGTCAAGGGCAGCAGTAGTGGCAAGCTTAGGTTATCATACCATGATGCAAACCTCTCTGACACCGTCTATGTGGAAACCGAAGTACCTCTCGAATGGATGAGGTTACCTACTAAATCTGCGGAGTGACTTACGGATCGTCGAATCCAATTGATTCTTAGGTTCTACTAAATTTTCAGTAACCGTTTGTGGTTTTGGAGTCACTTCCAGTTCTACCATACTCCGACTAAAGTCTTTTTAAAAGAATACATTTTACTTAAAATTGTGGGAAGTGAAGATCAAAACAACGTTTGATCTTGTAAATGGTAGAATGTTAACCCTCATCTATGCTCGGGATAACATACAAACTGCCATTACCAAAACGTGCCTTGAGTTTATCCGGATTCTGGTTTTAAGCATAAGCCGGACAACTCCATATACCTTAATATCGTTAAGATATGAACCATTCTATATTCATATAGAAACTGAGGCACTAATTTAGATGGAACTATATTCAAATAGTATGCAGCTGTTTCCAGTGCACAACCACTTAATGGGAGAGGGCTCTTACATCATTACTCATCAAGGAGCGCGCCCATAGATGAGTAACCTGTCTGAGAGACAATACTCTCAACATTACTATAGTGGATTGCCTAGCATAAGCATCGATATCTTCGATTACTTCGAAAAATCCTGATACTTCCAATGCATGGTTCTCTACTTTATTTTTATACCTATAAATTTCTCTAATTTTTAGACCTTGCATAAATGTGTGTCCAGAACAAGAGAAATTATAAGTAAATAGAATATAGTATGAGTACCTACCCCTTGTCCTACTGGATACTGGACAACATACAATATTTTGTATAAGTCTCCTGAGTTTACTAACTCAAAATTTGTGTGTCGTAAGTTGAAAACTGTATTTTGGTTAAGAAGAATTACACCGTTATTGAATGCACCTTACCTAATCATCGACTGATAAAGGTAAATGGTGTAAACATAATTTCAAAATTTATATCCCACATTATAAAATAAACGTACAAATATATCTGTTTGAAATTGGTACATAACAACGAATATTCAAAACCAACAAATTGCCAATAGGCAAACCCAGGTGATTTCCTCGAACATCAACAATTACAACGAACTCTGATATTGAGAATCTAATCACCCAATTCCCAATATTCTACTCCCACTCATCATCTGTAATGCCATACTGATGAGAGAATCTCAACTGGTATATATATACCCTGGAGTCAGAATGTAATTGGAAAAACGGTTTTCAATAACAACTAAACAGGAAAACTGAAACATAATAATGTTTCGATGGGGTGGCTGGGTATTCCAAGTAATGCCTCTTCCATTATCCAGATCCATGACGCTAGTTCCAATTTCCATTGCTCTCACATCAATCCCTTCATTTGTCTTTACTTCTTACCTTCTGCATACCTTGCTTAGGCTAATTGGTTTTCTTCATTCCCTATCTTTTTGCATCTGCTTAAGGTTTGGAAGAAGATTATCCAATAAGCATAATAGGTGTACTCTCCTAATACGAGGAGCTCTCGCAACCTAAGAGAAGGTACAGGGTAAAGACAACCAAATAATCCTATTCAAATTCTCTAGAACTAGAATCCATCCTCAAATTGAAAAAAAATTCTGTGAATTCGTATGTAACTATACGAGATGGTTTTATCCATTCTATCAGGATCTTCGTAGTGATACGGAATTTTCTAGAGAAAGCTAAGGGTAAAGTAGGAGGGGCATTGATATACGCGACGTTGTCATAGATCTAGACGATCCAAAATCCTGATGGTAAAAGGTTCAGTTTAACTTAGTAATGAGTTCTAGTTTAAGGCGGGTCAAGGTCGTAGCCAGAGAGAGAGAGAGAGAGAGAGGGAAAAGAAACACATAGCGTGCAATCTAACTTAGATCAGAATGGTTAATTAATAATTTATCTAATCTGGATGTCTCCCACTATTTTCTTGAATTCTCCTTCAAACCCTAAAAGGTGAACTAATCGGGATAACTCGAGGAGTAATCCTTATCATCAGTGGGAATCGGGATCCAACTATCACCGCGTAACAACTTGATGGAATCCACTCAAGTCACTACACTCCAGATGGTATGTGCATACCTCGCAAGTTTCCTTTATATTTGAAACTCCTGATATGATTTTTGCCCCTAGGACCCTAGTGACCTTGACAGAGTTAACAAATCAAAAAGTTCTAGTCAAGTTCAACTCATTATCTTGATTGCATTAAACCTGAAAGTATGTCTTAGAACCTCTACTATATTTCTATGAGTATCAAGTATGTAATTTTAAGATTTTATAGGTCTAAGTATACTAAATAAGAATCGAACAGGAGATTTAGGGGTTTAAAGTTAGGCAAATAAGTTCTAATCTAAGTGAAGAGATTCTACAACCTTTGTAGTCTAGTCCTTCACATCTAAAGCTCCAAGTTGTAGTCCCTAGAACTCTTCTTTGACTCCACTTGAAGAGAAAATCGAGCTTGCTTGTAGTCTTCATCGTCGAAGATGACCACCTTGAGGCAACACGCACTCAAGCTTTCACTTCACTAATCAAAGTATTAGTGAAGTTAACAACATATATTAATGGGCTAGAGAAGTTTAGGTTGATGAAGTAGGAATTTTACTCACTAGAAATATTTCTTTCTCTTTTCTTTTTCTCAACCTTAGAAAATTAGTGAAGAGATGAACTTAGAAAAGTATGAACCATGATGGCTAAGAGATGAGATGCGATTAGAATGATAAAGATATCTATCAATAAGCCAATAATAGAAGATGAGTCGTGGCTTCTCAATGCTTCTCCAAGCATCCAAAGCCATGACTCATACTTCTTTTCTTTTTCTTTTCTCTAAATATAAATCATTATCTTGTCATATTCATCTCTTGTGTGATTCTTCTATATCCATGTTCCTTGTATCATCAACCATGATACAAATGCATATATATATATATATATATATATCACATATATAAATATATATAAAGAGAAAAAATCTTAAGTGAGCTCAATATTAGTTTATATATATATATATATATTGTGTTAGGAATATGTATGCCCTAAAGGCCATTATTGTATGATATAGTGGATGCTTGGACATACATATAGAGGAAATTCTTGCTCGACATGATAGTATGCTATTTGATTGCTCTTTATCTTAATATGTACACTTGTATTATTATACTGTTTCTCTGATACATGTTGATAAAGCCCATAGGATGTTTGCTTGAATACCATGACTATGATACGGATCATAAAACTGGGACTTGTGTAGTCCACAAGCACATCGTTTAATTGTTCCTAGTCGAGGGGATATCGAGATAGGGCATCGATATTCCAGAATAGACTAGTGTGTACATTACTTGACCCTGTAGGGGGCGATGGTTGATGCTATAACTATTGGTGTTTGACATCAAAGATTGTACACAGGTGCTCATTAGAGAATGGATACACCGAACAGAACTTGCAGAGAACTTCTAGATGGTACTATAACTATCGTCAGATAACAGTTCTCTGGTGACCCTGGTATAGGTTAGTCTGCTCACCCAAGATCATCATAGTGTTTTGTGTGGTTCCCACTGTGCTTTGATTTCCTCCCTACCACGGCTCAAAGGAGTTGTCCAAACAGGTGGATTTTGGGTACAGTCCCGAGTCATATGGACGCAGTAAGCGATAGAAGGGGATTCGTCTCTTCCGGTATTGGGAGTTGATGTTGCACTATGCTCAATTGGCATAACAGTATTTCCCTGGCTAGGGCTGATAAGATTTACTAGTAAGTGTTATCAGTAGTTTCTCGAACAGTTATGAACCATACATCGGCATGACTTATCAAGTTACAGGGGTCTGACGATTCCACTCCTAGACTCAATATGCGAGATATCAGACGAAAAGACAGGACTATACGGTAAGTGTTACTTATAGGCTTCATGGGAGTTTGGACAAGCTTGCTTGTTGATTTTCTAATCGCTCAATACCTGGGTAGCCGTTACGTCCAACTAGTACCGTTGACGGCTTGTGGATAACTGATGTGATCATTACCTACTGCTGGCGTATTGATGAGTCTTTAGAGTCCCACACAGAGGTTTCATAGTTCAAGCGAAACGAAGTAGGGCACATATGCTTATATGTGCAGGAGCTTGATTAAATACGAGTATGTGATACCGTATTCTAATCTGGCGATATTTGATATCGGTTAGGTTATATTTGATATAACCGGATTATTGAATCAAGTTTTGATTTGATAATGTGATATACACATAAATGATATTAGTCAGTTATATGTGATATAACAGGATTATTAAATCAAGTGTTGATTTAATAATTTGATATATATTTATATTTGATATAATTATATATTAACTAATACTAAGCTCACTAATTATTTTCTTTTCTTATATATATATATATATATATATATATATATATATGAAGCATGGTTGGAATTTCTATTTTGAGAAAATAGAAATGAGGTGGAAAATTGTGGAGATATTTGAGGAATTGGCTTTTTCTATTATTTTATTTCATTTGTTTGCACTATTGAAACATGGTGAAATATATTATTTGATTATATTGTATGCTTCAATAAGTGATCATATGAAAGGAGCTATTATTCTTCACTTGGTTTTTGCCTTAGCAATTTTTTGAGCTCTCTCCATTTTTCCTTCTACTTCCTTCATGCTTCAAGCTCTAAAACATCACATGAGTTGTGAACCCTAGAGCTTGAGTAAATCCCAAGTGAGCTTAGAAGCCCTACTTCACCATCATACACTTGATTAGCACTTGAGTTTAGAGTGTTTTCTGTTGGAGATAGTGCCCTCAGAGTCAATTATTGGATCACAGGCACGTGATTGCAATGATTGAGGGAGGACCTATCCCGGTAGGACTGTCTTACTCAAGATGATAGTATGTATCTGGTATACCTTTATCATCGTATACTGCTTTAGGTGACCTGACAGGTCGCTATTATACGTTTATAGAGACCCTATGATTCTTGCTTGACTGCCAGCAGTATGAGGGCGATCATATACGTGAGAGCTAGTAGTCTATAAGTACATCCTTAAAAGGTCTCTAGTCGTGGGAGTTTCGAAACAGGGCATCGATACTCCAGAGTAGACTAGTGTATACAGTCGAGACCCCGACGAGGGGCGGTGACCGGTCTCACAAGCCACTGGTATCAGTTGGTTCACCTAAGATATATGCAGGTGCTCATTGGGTTATGAGTACACCGGACAGGACTCGCCGGGAACATGCTAGTTGATCTTATACCTGACGTCAGATAGCAGTTCCCTGGTGACATGTGTACAGGTTGGTTCATCGACCTGAGGATCATCATTTGTCTTATGTGAGTTCCCACTGTACTTTGATTACTACCTTACCACGCTCAAAGGAGACGTGCAAACAGGTTTTAGTTGGGTACAGTCCCGAGCCACATGGAGGCAGTAAGCGGATCTTCAGGGGTTCGTCTCTCTCGGTATTGGGGGTGAGGTCGCGCTGTGTCTAGGAGAGCCATTACACGAAGTCCTTGGCCAAGGCAGGAGATTTACTGGTAGGTATTCCAGTAGTATCTCAGGGTGTTCTGGGCAACACTCCGACACGACTTGTACCGCTTTTGGGGGTCTGACTTTTACCAACCCCCTAGGTCCGCCATGCGATGCTCATAAACGAACGGACCGGACTGTATGGATATTGTCACTGACAGGCTCGGTAGGGTGTCAGGCTGAGTTCGCTCACAGACGTCCCTTTTGGTCAATAGCTGGTAGCCCGTTATGTATAGGCTAATACCTCTGACATGCTAGTGGTTAAATCCACAACCAAGGTGTTGACGAGTCTTTAGAGTCCCCCACAGAACGTTTTCTCAAGTTTCGGGCGAAACGCTGTAGAGGCCGTATGGAGATATGGCAGAGTTCGATCAGATACGTGCGGTATTGCACGTATCATAATCGGACGGTAAATACTAGCGCACTTTGGTTTAAGCCGGATCCTAGTATAGTACAGTGTAGATTTTGTCTCGGTGCATTTGTATTCGGTCGGAATACAAATGCGGGTATGTATATACAGTAGCGGGGTTTTCCTGTAATTATTACGGGATCAGTTTTTTTTGGAGTTGCCAGTTTGCTTTCCGTTTCGGCCATTTTCCTTTGTATCTTTCATTGGCCGAAGATTGGTGGAGGAGTGCTTATTTGCATTTGTGCAAATAAGCATTTTGGAGGGTTGTCTTTGCATATTATGGTTTCATGATGGTGCACCATCCATTGACCTCCTTGACTTTCTTTTTCCATGATGGCTTGACTTTTGGAAGTTATGATTAGTTGATGGAGTATTGGTTTTGGTTGTTGATCATTGCTTGACTTTGGAGTAATGATGATGGTTGGTTGAGTGTGGGTTTGAGTGTGTGATCATTTCCTTTCATGATAACCTTTTTGATCTCTCTCTCTTGCATTATTCTTGTGAGACTCTCCCTCATTTCTCCCACTCTCTTCTCCTCACCTTGTCATGGCCGGCCAAGCCATGTAGGGGCTGTCCAATTTTTGGTAGTGGGGATTTTTGCTCTTCATGCTTGCTAAAATCCCAAGTTCATCACCACTTCATTTCCTCCACGAAAATGGCAACCTCCTACAACCCCAAATGAGACATAACACTCTACACTATATTCTACAGCAAATCTTGGGCACGTCGACTCGCCAGCTTCATGCCCGAGTTGCCTCGGACCAGAGGCGGGAGCCCGTAAAAGAAGCCGGTGACGTGGTGCCCTTCCGGCGACATGGTGGAGACCGGAGATTTCGCGGGGAGATCGGGACGACGACGAGAAGATCGAAGGACACGGATCGCTCGGTATATCTCTCTAACCGTTCTTTAGTTAGTTAGGACTAGTTTAATGGCCCGATCCGGGTTTATAGTGCGCGGTGGTACCGGTTCAAAACTTAAAGTAAATCATCGCTTCCGCACTCCGGCGTCGGATTGACGGCCGGGGCGCCGCCGTGCACTTACAGTGGTATCAGAGCCTCGCCATTAATCTAGTCTAGCTTGGTCTAATGTGTTTACATTTCCGATCGAACAAAATTCCAAAACCGCATTTTCAAAAGCATCAGGTTTCTGTCGAAATTTTTTTGGCTCCAAAAATTTTTCAGGTAGTTTCAGAATACTGTGTAGGGAATTCTAAGCAATCTGTGAAAATTTGGTCGCGTGATCTCCCTATATCACCGCGGAACCGCGGCCAAACCCATACTTGGGCCGCGGTTCCGCCGCCACATTGCCTCCTCACTGGACCAATATTTTAAAGAGGGTCTTGGACAGGGAAATTGGGGTTTTGGCATATTCTTTTTGGGCCCAGAATTTCTTTAAGTGCTACAGTAGTGCTTGGGGGCCCACTTGGGTAAATTTGATCGATCGAAAATTTTAAGCACATTAGTTCCCAGTATTTACATTATATCTGCGACCGTGAATGTCACTTGATCGGTAAATCCTGTCTAACTGCTATAGCCCGGTTAGACTGATTTGCGAACGTGACATTCACGATGATGTTCTATGATTGTGCTGTGATGTTGCGGATTGGTCGTGGGGGATAGCCTGGATGCAATGCTAGTACAGTTTTTTTTTGTTGTATTATGTACATTTGATATTGCGGGGCGAGCGTCCGATATGTCGACTGCCGTCACTGCCCGTTTGTATATTATTCTTTTGGGACACGACCAGGTTGCGGTCGATGTACCCGTTGTATGTATATTTTACTTTCTGTACTAGGATTGCCCTGCGGAGGGGTGCACGGATAGCCGGGTTCTAGAGGGCAACATGCCCGCATCTTATGGTATTGAGACAGAGGGGGCTTCACTCTAGAATTGGCGGGCTATTCGCCGCACTCGTAGGGGATACAGGTTGACCCAGGAGGGGTGCCCAAGTTACAGGATTCCGTGAAGTGTTGGGTGGTCCATTCACGTTGCTGAAGGGGGCTGCCTCGCTTCAGGTTTTGGCGGGTAACTTGCCGCGCCCGTAGGGGTTTAGGATTTCATTGCACAGGCTATCCACACGACCAGGGGAACATCGGGTTTCAGTAGCGGCTCTGTGAAACCCGGGGATCCCAGATATCTGTATTGTTCTGTGATGCTGTACATTTCTGTGATGTTGCATTTTATCACGCCTTGAGCGAAATATTATATATTGATATATATACTAGTAGATGTTGTATATGTTTTGCATCCGCGCTAGTCCAGTCCCCGCTCTGTCGTTAGTTAGCTAACCTAACGGGTAATGACGGGACCCAGTGGCGAATGCGGATGGCATATACGTACGTTATTATTTTCGTTCTTTATTCGTGTGATCAATTGATGGGACTGCGTTGATTCGGATCAATGCAAGTTAAACAAACCTATTCTGATGTTGTTGGAACATTTTTTCAAAAAGCTGTTATTGCAAGGACGTTCACTTTTGTTTAGCACAGTGGTATTCAGTTGGAATATCCTGCTCCTCAGTCGACGAGGCAAGGGCCGTGATCCCTTCACCGGGAGTGACCCCTTGGACAGAAGTTTGCGTCAGGGCAATAACTTCACTATAGCCGATTACTTTTGCTTTGCATCGTGGTATTCAGTTAGAATATCCTGCACCTCATTCTACGGGGAAAGAGCCGAGATCCCTTCACCGGGAGTGACCTCTTTAGCAAAGGTTTTCGTCACTATATTTTTATAAAGCTATCCGGTTCCTTCAACGATATCAAGTTCATTACGTTAAAGGTTTTCGCCAGAAACCATTCGTAGCCCTCCGTCGTTTCACATGGATAGTCAATCAGTATTCAAGCTATGTTTGTTGGCCAAAGTCAAGGCATAGTGATTGGTAGCTATTGGGTATTCATGTGCAGCATAGATAGATGCGTTGGTTTGGAACAGTCGTATAGCCTTGTTGGCCAAAGTCAAGGGCTTGTACGGATGGGTTCAAATTAACCTGGAGAATGATGGGTAGAACTTGACATGTGACTTATGATTTGTTGGCCAAAGTCAAGGTCATAAGAGCATGGGGCAAAAATCACATCGGGAGTTTCTAAAGAAACTGAAACTTGCCAGATATGCGCATACCTTCTGGAGTGTGATGACGTGAGCGGATTCCATCACGTTATCATGCGATGATAGTTGGATCTCGATTCCTACTGATGAGTTGGTTTACTCCTCGGGTGATCCCGACTAATTCTTCTTTCAGGTTTGGAGGAGAATTTGACGGTACAGTGGGAGGTTTCCAGATTAGATAAATTGGTAACCATTCTGATCTAGGTTAGAGTGCACGCTGAGTGTTTCTTTTCTCTCTCTCTTTGGCAGCGACCATTGACCCGACCCTAAGACATGACTCAGAGACCAAAATTAACCGAACCTTCTTAACACTGGTTTTTGGATTGTCAGAGTTGCAGACCTCATTGCCACTCCTACTTTTACGCTTTTCTCCAGGACACCCCGTATTACTACGAACGTCCACTTCCATTGGACAAAACCATCGTATGGTTATATACGAACTCGAAGGGATTTATTCGAGGATGGTTTCCGGTTCTGGAGAAAACGAATAGGACTATTCAGTTGTCTTTTCCTTTTTACCTTCTCTCAAGTTTCGAGTACTCCTTGGTTTAGGAGATAGTACACCTATTACGCAAATTAGATAGTCTTCTTCCAAACCATAGGCAGGTGCCGAACGGTAGGGAATGAAGAAAACTAATCGCCTAAACGGTGTACAGAAGGTATTACGTAAAGACAAAGAAAGGGATTAGAAGGAGGGCAAAGTAAATTGCGACTGCTATTCACGACCAAACCAAGTATTTCATTACCACTCCCACTTCACCTTTGTATTTCTCTAGAACACTCCGTATCACTATGAAGATCCACAGTTTATTGGAAATTCCATCGTATGGTTATATACGAACTCGAAAGGAACTTGTTACAATTCGGGGATGGATTCTGGTTCAGGAGAAATAGGAATAAGGTTTATTCGGTTGTCTTTTATCTTCACCTTCTCTCGCATTGCGAGTGCTCCTAGGATTAGGACAGTACACCCATTATGCTTATTGGATAGTCTTCTTCTAAACCATAGGCTGGTGCCGAACGGTAGGGAAGGAAGAAAACAATTTGGCCTAAAGGGGTGTACAGAAGGTAATGACTAAAGACATATAAGGGATTTGGAGAGATGGCAAAGAATTATACGGTTACAGTTGTGAATCTGCATAATGGAATAGGCATTACTAGGAATACCAGGATGCCCCTACGAAACATTTCAATGTTTCAGTTTCACTGTGTACTGTTAAAAGAAAACTGATTTCCCAATTAGACACTTGCTCCAGGGTATGTATTTACCTGGTATGATTCTCACATCTGTATGGTTTTACAGATGATGAGTGGGAGTAAGCTATTGGGAATTAGGTGATCATCCTCATTATATCGGAATTCGTTGTAATTGGTAATATTTGAGGAAGTCACCTGGGTTGTTTGCCGGACGGCGAATATTTGGTTTTGAATATCCGTTACAATGCACCAATTTCAAATTGATATATCTGTACGTCTATTTTTATAGAGTGAGATATACCTTTTTGAAATTATGTCGATGACATTTACCTATATCAGTCGATGGTTAGGTAAGGAGCATTAAACAGCGGTGTAATTCTTCTTAAGCATAAGTACAGTTTTCAACCTACGATACACAGGGAGTGAGTTATTTGACTCAAGGGACTTATACAGAGTATTGTATGTTGTCCAGCGTCTATCAGGACAGAGGGGATGGTCCTCGTACTATATTCAGTTTACTTATGACTTCTCTAGTTCTAGACAGGTGTTTCGTAGAAACACAAGGTCTAAGTTTTGAGAAGTTATAGGTGTATGAATAAAGTAGGGAACCAGGTGTTGCAAGTATCGGGATTCTTCAAGGTGATCGAAGATGTAGATACTTGTGTGTGGTATTCAGTTGATAGTAATGATTAAGAGAACTTGCTTCTCTTTCAGGTTACTCGTAATTGGAAGCATTCCTAAGTTGGGTAACGCTGATCGGCCTCCTTCCATTTAGTTGACATGCACTGGAGACAGCTGCATGATTTGAATCTGGTTCAATTAAATCAGTGCCTCAGTTTCTATATTGGATATAGAACAGTTCATATCTTGACATTCTTAAGGTACGGGGAGTTGTCCGGCCTATACTTAAAATCAGACTCTGGATAACTTAAGGCATGTTTCTGTAATGGCTGTTTGTGGGTTGACCCAGGCTATGACGAGGGTTGACTTTCTAACATCTGGAAGATCAATAGTGATATTGTTCTAGACTCGCCACAGTTTTAATAAAAAATGGATTTTTTCAGAAAACAGTAGTGGGAGTATGGTAGAACTGGAAGTGATTCCAGAACCACAAACGATTACTGGAGATTTGATAGGAACCTAAAGATTCAATCTGGTTTGACATTCCATTGGCCACTCCGCAGATAAGGTGGGTAACTTCAGGCACCCGAGAGGTACTCCAGTAGCCTCAAGGACGGTGACAGGGAAGTTCTTCTTTACCCAGACTTGCCATTGCTGTTGTTGCAGACCGTGAGACCCGGCAGGAGGATGAGTATAGCGTCGTTCTAAACTAGCTTTAGAAGTGTACGTCTATATGACTCTACCAGAGGGTTGTCGTGGTCAGTGGGAGCAGCGGAAGCATTGGTGGACAAGTGGCTTATGTCTATTTATAGACTAAAGCAGATGTAGCGGAGATAGATCATCTATTTCTGACATGACAATCATAGGTTTGACTTCAACAGAATAGGGGATGGATCTGTTAAGAAGGTAGTAGGGTGTGATGTCCTGGTATTTGGATGACATACACAGAGTAGGAAGTGATATTCTTATACTACGATCGGTTATTCTTTGTTGTCACACAGTGGTTTCTCCACACAGGACTTGGATATTATATTAGACATTCTGGTTACTAGATCTATGGTTTTAGATCTAGATTTGGGAAGTATCCCAATCTGGGTACTTAGACAGCATTCTATGAGTATTTAGAATGGACGACTCCTGGCACGGTAGTGTACCTGCAGATGATGGAGTCACCCTCTCTAAAGGTATCTTACAGACTAAAGGGGAGAGGGATGTGCATGATTGGTAGATCACATGCTTAGGCAATTGAGTCAATCATGAGATGTCAAGTACCACACAAGATGTTGTTTTTACACTAGATGCAATAAGTTGACATTGATCCAATCCTGGAGAAACAGTCGGAAGCAGTTTTAGAACATAAGTGGATGTTCTAGGGATATGATAACGACAGACTCATTCGGGAGACAGTTATCATTCCAGGCTTCCAAGGTGACTTGGACGACAGGGAGGTTGTCAGAGTTATAGTTTTCCTTCTGACGAGGGGCAGTATTTTGGACAGGTGGTCCAAGGAAATACTGAGGGAGGCATGGTGCAGGATACTGATTAAGTTCAGTTGACGATACAGTCTAAGAAGTTTGGATTTGGAGTTCATTTATCAGCTAGGTCCCATCAGACATCCAGACACATTCTAAGACAGGTATTGCTCATTTCGGGAGATGGCTTACTCCGCAAGCTTGAGATATAGAGAAACATAGAAAGAAACATCAAAGCGGATCCACTCACTAAGGCTATTCCTCGAACGCAATAGTTTCGCAAACGAGCTTTGTGACTGACAAGTAGAGGAGTTGGGTGTTCGGTATCACACGAGCTGTGAGTATGCGACATCGCAATAATTAGCCTTGTGTGCAAGTGGGAGATTGTTGGAGATAGTGCCATCAGAGTCAATTATTGGATCACAGGCACGTGATTGCAATGATTGAGGGAAGACCTATCCCGGTAGGACAGTCTTACTCAAGATGATAGTATGCTATCTGGTTTACCTTTATCATCGTATACTGCTTTAGGTGACCTGACAGGTCGCTATTACACGTTGATAGAGCCCCTAGGATTCTTGCTTGACTGCCAGCAGTATGAGGGCGATCATATACGTGAGAGCTAGTGGTCTATAAGCACATCCTTAAAAGGTCCCTAGTCGTGGGAGTTTCGAGACAGGGCATCGATACTCCAGAGTAGACTAGTGTATACAGTCGAGACCCCGACGAGGGGCGGTGACCGGTATCACAAGCCACTGGTGTCAGTTGGTTCACCTAAGATGTATACAGGTGCTCATTGGGTTATGAGTACACCGGACAGGACTCGCCGGGAACATGCTAGTTGGTCTTATACCTAACGTCAGATAGCAGTTCCCTGGTGACATGTGTACAGGTTAGTTTATCGACCTGAGGATCGTCATTTTTCTCGTGTGAGTTCCTACTGTACTTTGATTACTACCCTACCATGCTCAAAGGAGACATGCAAACAGGTTTTAGTTGGGTACAGTCCCAAGCCACATGGAGGCAGTGAGCGGATCTTCAGGGGTTCGTCTCTCCCGGTATTCGGGGTGAGGTCGCGCTGTGTTTTGGAGAGCCATTACACGAAGTCCTTGGCCAAGGCAGGAGATTTACTGGTAGGTATTCCAGTAGTATCTCAGGGTGTTCTGGGCTACACTCCGACACGACTTGTACCGCTTTTGGGGTTCTGACTTTTACCAACCCTCTAGGCCCGCCATGCGATGCTCATAGACGAACGGACCGGACTGTACGGATATTATCACTGACAGGCTCAGTAGGGTGTCAGGATGAGTTCGCTCACAGACGTCCCTTTTGGTCAATACCAGGTAACCCGTTACGTATAGGCTAATACCTCTGACGTGCTAGTGGTTAAATCAACAACCAAGGTGTTGACGAGTCTTTAGAGTCCCCCATAGACCGTTTTCTCAAGTTTCGGGCGAAACGCTGTAGAGGCCGTATGGAGATATGGCAGGGTTCGATCAGATACGTGCGGTATTGCACGTATCATGATCGGACGGTAAATACTAGCGGGCTTTGGTTTAAGCCGGATCCTAGTATAGTACAGTATAGATTTTGTCTTAGTGCATTTGTATTCGGTCGGAATACAAATGCGGGTATGTATATACAGTAGCGGCGTTTTCCTGTAATTTATTACGGGATCAGTTATTTTGGAGTTGCCAGTTTGCTTTCCGTTTCGGCCATTTTCCTTTGTATCTTTCATTGGCTAATGATTGGTGGAGGAGGGCTTATTTGCATTTGTGCAAATAAGCATTTTGGAGGGTTGTCTTTGCATATTATGGTTTCATGATGGTGCACCATCCATTGACCTCCTTGACTTTCTTTTTCCATGATGGCTTGACTTTTGGAAGTTATGATTAGTTGATGGAGTATTGGTTTTGGTTGTTGATCATTGCTTGACTTTGGAGTAATGATGATGGTTGGTTGAGTGTGGGTTTGAGTGTGTGATCATTTCCTTTCATGATAACCTTTTTGATCTCTCTCTCTTGAATTATTCTTGTGAGACTCTCCCTCATTTCTCCCACTCTCTTCTCCTCACCTTGTCATGGCCGGCTAAGCCATGTAGGGGCTGTCCAATTTTTGGTAGTAGGGGTTTTTGCTCTTCATGCTTGCTAAAATCCCAAGTTCATCACAAAATTCCACCACTTCATTTCCTCCACGAAAATGGTGACCTCCTACAACACTAAATGAGACATAACACTCTACACTATATTCTACAGCAAATCTTGGACACGTCGACTCGCCAGCTTCGTGCCCGAGTTGTCTCGGACCAGAGGCGGGAGCCCGTAAATGAAGCCGGCGACGTGGTGCCCTTCCGGCGACTTGGTGGAGACCGGAGATTCCGCGGGGAGATCGGGACGACGACGAGAAGACCGAAGTACACAGATCGCTCGGTATATCTCTCTAACCGTTCTTTAGTTAGCTAGGACTAGTTTAATGGCCCGATCCGGGTTTATAGTGCGCGGTGGTGCCGGTTCAAAAGTTAAAGTAAATCATCACTTCCGCACTCCGGCGTTGGATTGACGGCCGGGGCACCGCCGTGCACTTACATTTTCTTCCCTAAAGAGAGTTTAGTGAAGAGATAGTTTGGATTAGAGGAACTTCGGGTGGATCATTTTCGACATGAAGATAGCGAAGAATGTTCGTGCACTTCTTCAAGTGGAACCTAGAGGAGTCGTAGGGGCTACTACCCGGAGCTTTAGAAGAGAAGGACAAAGTTTACAAAGGTTGTAATCTCCATCTCTTAAAATAGTTCTTAGGATATCATATGTTAAACCCTAATAATCTAGTTAGATCCTAAGTAAGTCTAGTTTAGCACCCTAAATTTTTAAAAATTGCATGCTTGATGCCGGTTTAAGCATAGTGGTGGTGCTAAGGTAGAGTTTCATAGTATCAGAGCCAAGCTAGAATATTAGGGAAAGTCTTTACCACGTTAAAGTGTTCAATCGAATATTTGAAGCCGGTTTTTGACAAGTTTTAGTCCTTTTTTCAAATGTTGAAATTTTCGATATTAAAAATATGTAGAAAATTGTGTCGGGTATTTAATGGAGCCACAAGAAGTTCGAGACCCTAATACCAACAAAGTGCTGCGGAACTGTGGCCTTAACCCCATTTTGGACGCGGTTCCGCCGCATGTTTGTCGTATTTTGGGTTCATTCTTCTTATGCTGCTCCATTGACTTATTTGGCACTTTATGGATGTTTTTAATAAGGCTCAAGTTGTTGAGGTCTCTGTGATTTGTGGGTGTTTGATAAATCGATCAAAATGTTTAATGTCGTATAGATTATGATGATATATGATACAATTTCTAAAATCTAAAATAATTAGTTTTGTGAAAACAAGTTTGTAATTATAAATCTAGCATTTTAATCTCGGTTGATCGATTGCCAAGGAGTTTCGATTCGGATCAAAACTCCATCGCAATCATGTATAGGACGCGAACACCTAGTCGGGAATTTTGTTGAATTATCCGACTACTTATTGAAAAGAGTTTTCAATTTGAGACTAAAATGCAAGGTTTATAGGTTAGGCATGAAATTCGGAATATGTGATATTCCGGGTTTATGATGTCTAAGTGATATGCGGATTCTAAATATTGTAGTTTTTCATTTCTTTTCTACAACCGTATGTGTAATATGTGGGGTATCCCCGATCTCGTTGTTATATATCAACGAAATTCGGGATACACATATTCAGTTGCGTTGATGACATGTGATGTTATGTGTTGCTGTGATATGTTATATTGGATCGTCGTGATTGAATAGCTGGGGGTTTTTGCGTGAGATGGGAGTTTTTCAATTTTCATTCATGTAAACACTGTATGTAATATTCTTTTATTGGGGCACTTCCGGGTTGAAGATGATGTCACCATTGATGTATATTATTTACTTTTCCGCATTAGGATAGACCCAAGATAGGGAGCACAAGTAACCGGGTTCTAGAGTCCAGTAGGAGACCATCTCGAAGAGTCGGGACCGGGTCTCCTAACTCTAGAATTGGCAGGGTTGCTTACGGCTCTCGTAAGGGTCTAGGGATGTTGATTTCACAATTCATCATTACCGTAGAATTCGTATTTTTCAGTACTGGCTAAATTTAAAACACGGGCCTCCTAGTATATCCAATATTTCATATGTTTGCTTCTGCTGCTTGAGTTCTGTGATGTTATCATATAATTGCGTTAGACGAATGCTATATATATATATGATATATATAATAAACGTTGCTTATGTTTTGCACCGGCGCTAGTCCAGCCCCTGCTCTGCCGTTAGTTAAGTAACCTAACGGTGCAAGACGGGGCCCCGTGGCAAATGCGGATGGCATAAGCATACGTTCTATTTTCATTTCCTTTCTATGATGTTTTAGGAAACAAAAATGATGGGACTTCATTAATGAGATTAATGGAAAGAAAAAAAACCTAGAGATGTTGTAGAATCAAATTTTTTAAAAAGGTAGCTATACTTCTTGCTTTGCATAGTGGTATTACTTGATGAATACCCAGCACCTCATTCGATGAGAAAAGAGCCGAGATCCCTTCACCGGGAATACTAGAAAATGCTACAACTCACTCGGTTTTGTTTTGATAGCTTCTCTAGTTCTTGCTTCGTATAGTGGTATTCCTTGATGAATATCCAGCACCTTATTCGATGAGGAAAGAGTCGAGATCCCTTCACCGGAAGTGACCTCTTTAGCAAAACTAGCAAATGCTATAAAAACCACTCCTTTTCAAATCACTAGATTCTTCAACGATATCAAGTTCATTACGTTAAAAGTTTTCATAAAAACCAGTCGTAGCCCTCCGTCATATTACATAAGTGTTATTTAGTATTCGTGATGCGTTTGTTGGCTTCCGTCAAGGCGTAGTGTGCGGTAGCTGATTAGTGCTCATCTGCAGCATGTGATGCGATTGGATTAAGGTAGTCGTATGACCTTGTTGGCCTCCGTCTACGGTCGTGCGGGTGGGTTTAATTCAATCATAAAATGAACGGGTTGAACTTGACTATCGCCCTATGGTTTGTTAGCCTACGTCAAGGTCATAGGACGTTAGGGATGAAAACAGATATTGGGAATTTCAAGTGTTGAAATTTTCAATGAAATTGCATACCTTCTATGAGATAGTTGGATCCCGATACCCACTGCGAGTAAGTGTTACTCCTGATAGAGTTTTTCACTTTACAATTAGCTGATCCAGTAGGTGTCTAAGAAAGGTGTTAACGGGGTTATACCCCTACGGAAATGAGGTTATTTAATTAGTTCCATGCGAAAGCATGGGGAGACTCCCTCGGAGTACCAATACCTGTCTGGCTGACTTATTGGCGAACTTGTAGGGTGTAATTAATCCCGGCTAATCTTACCTTTTATGGTTTGAAGAAAGATTTGACAAAATCAGTGGGAGCCATCCTGATTAGATAAGATAATAACCAATCTAATCTTGAAAAGAGCGCACACTAATACATTTCCTTCTCTCTCTCTCTCTCCAGGTAGCGATCAATGACATGCCTTAATCAAGATAATAATATGGATGTATTGACCGAACCCTCTTATTATATTGAGCTTGGGAATGTTGGTTCCTCTTTTTCTTATGATTATCATAAGTCTGAGCAAGGAATTGGGGAAATCAGGATTCCCACGCAACCCGAACGAAAAAGGAGCATGCTGATGCATCTTCTTTGGGTGTGTTCGTTATAGAGAATTGTTTCTCAGTTTGCTCTATGTCCTGGGTATTGAATACCGGATCAGGATCATACGTCTGTAATTTGTTACATGGACTAAGAAGAGGTAGAGAACTGGGAAAGAGTGATATGTCTCTAAAAGTAGGGAATGAAGCAATTGTTGCAGCCAAAGCAGATGGTGAATATCACCTAATATTACCAAAGGGTAATACATTGACTCTGAACGAATGTTATTACGTACCAAAAATGATGTGCAATATTATATCAGTTTCATTATTACATAAAGAAGGATATAATTTTGCATTAGAGGATAATGTTATGAACAGTTTCCAAAATCTAGTGTTGATTGGGTTATGTACATTATGTGACAGTATATATGTTCTGAATCAAACCACAGTTCTAAATATACAAAACACACACAAGAGGAAAAGTTCAGAGATGAACGAAGCCTACTTGTGGTATTGTAGACTAGGTTATATCAATGCGACAAGACTAGCTAAGTTGCATAAAGATGGATATTTGAATCCGTTTGAATTTACATCTTATGAAACTTGCGAGTCATGTCTCAAAGGCAAGATGACCAAAACTTCGTTTACTGGATACGGAGAAAGAGCTACGGAACTCTTGGGACTGATACATAGTGATGTATGCGGTCCTATGTCTACACATGCAAGGAATGGTTCCTCATACATCATTAAATTCACCGATAATCTCTAAAGATTCGGACATGTGTTCCTGATGAAACACAAATCTGAAGCTTTTGAGAAATTCAAGAAATATAAGAACGAAGTAGAGAACCAGATGGGTAAAACTATTAAAATCCTTCAATCTGATCGGGGAGGAGAATTCTTGAGCACGGAGTTCCAAGACTATCTAAAAAAGAATGGGGTCCTCTCTCATCTTACTCCTTCGTATACACCACAGTACAACGGAGTATCGGAGCGGAGGATTCTGTTGGGAATCCACCCACGCGCACAAACGTGTATGTTTTGAAATATGAGATATGGTTTTAGGAAACGGAATGCGCGTACAAGATCGTTCTCGTTTTACTATTTATAAACCGCAAGTGCACGGCGCGTTGTATCGAGCCGGCAAGCACGGGTCGATCCGCGGGGAATTGAGTATTAGGTATCGTTGTTTAAGGTTAACAAATTAACGAATTGGTTGGTTGTCACAAATAATTAAAAAAAGAATGAAAACAAGAAAAGCAAGAAAACAAGTGTAAGGAAAGAATGGTTGTGGCTTGGTTCGCGACGTTTACCTCTACGCTCCCTTGGTTATGTGTTGTCCGGCTTTACCTTGATTCCGGCATGAAGCACGACTTGTCAACGCGGTTGCGGAGCACAAACCGTCAAATTCCGACATTCGCCGCATAGCACGAAATGAGTCTGTTTTGGTCACTTGCCGTTTGTATGTCCGTGCTTGAGGTATCAACACTAAACACAAGGTTTTACAAGCATACCACAGCAATGAATACACAAAGAGGTTAGTGAGAGCAAAAGATATTGGTGTTGAGTTTGCTAAGGGTTTGTGAAGGTATATAGTATATGAAACAAAGAGTTTGTCAAGCTCTTTATCACAACATACCATATCCTAGCTTAGCAACCTTAGCACAAAATGGAATTTAAGCGCATGAAACATAAAAAAGAGGTGGAGGAAGCAAAGCCTTTCATCTCACTTCCTCATGCACACCACAACCAAAATGATGATTTAGCTAAGCATAATGAAAAGAAAGCAAGTAATTAAAAGAAACAACAATGTATTAATCACTTGAGAACAAGATACAAGATTTGGTAACTTGTTCAACCTCCTTAATGAAGCTCTTCAATAAGAGCTTCAAGAGGGAAGAAGAAGAAGAAACCAAGATGAAGCACACTCACCCTCAAGCTAAACAAAAACAAAGCAAAACAAAATTATGAAATGGTACATACATAGGTAACCTCTCTCCCTTGACCACTGATCTATATTTATAGGCTCCAAAGAGGAATAAATAAACAATAAAAATAATCCTAAGTGGCAGCAAGGGAGGCACAGAAGAAAGATGGGGCCAACAGGAGGAGGTGGGGCCGGCGTCGCCGGAATCCATGGGATTCACGCCGGGTCAAATCAGAGGAGAGGGGCTCGTGTTTGTAGTGTGGGTTTGTGTGTTCTCTCTAATCACTCTGGCACAGTTTGCTTGGTCTGATTTAACCTGGTTTGTATATAGAGAACTAGAGTGAAACTTGGTCTTTACATCACATCATATCTTTATGCATTTAATTCCCATTAATGCACATCACACCATGCCACATACAGCATGATTCATGGCTGCCCCATCATGGTCCTAGCGCAAGAGTTGGTGTGTGCACTTGCCTTGTGTTGGACCATTTATACAAAAAGTATGTACACATCAATTTATTGCAAACGAACTCTTGGGATATCGGTCGGTTTTCAGTTTCGGTTGTAGTGTTGACTCACAGACGATATATCCGTGATTTTGAATGTGTTTCCAGTATTTTATCATGAATACTGGTAAACTGTAATTACAGAGAGCAGACACTGATTAATAGCACCGATATATAACAAAAGAGATAACGAATGAGCGGTATAAAAATTCAGTTTTCAGTGATGTTCAAATACCCCCAAACTTATCTATTGCTCGTTCCGAGCAGTACAAAAAATCCTAGCCTCACTTTCGCAGGGAACACGATTACACTGAGCATGTGCAACAAGCCGTTAAACCTCTAGGTGTTCCTAGTAGGAGGAGTGTTGTCTCCTGATGGTTTTCAGCGGATTACACCCACAAAATCCAGTCAAGTTAGTTTCATAAGTTAACGTCGATTCTACTCCTACAGCTTAGTATCTACATTAGAAATTCTATCATCCTAAGTAAGAAATATTCAACCCTTATGTTTCATGCCTCCTATCTATTTATCCCTGGATCCTATACGTATTTTACAGTTTAGAAAGATGTCGGTAACTCCTAAGTTTTCCTTCTAGAAGTGCGGTCTCAAGTCAGGAATTTTTATCAACTTTACAGAAACATAAGTCTTATTCTTCGTTTTTATCTTTCCTCCAAATATCGATTGTATACCCCTACGTGTGTGTAAATTTGCACCCCTACGCTTAAGAATTCAATTCAAGCTATAGTACTCTTGCCTTAATACCTAATACTACTTCTTTTCATTAATGGATGGACGGTGCTGCTCATACACCTTTCATGCGACTATTTATGCTTCTTGAGGCACTAACAGCTAATTACTGAATGTATGAGCATTAAAGCACAAATAGCAGTCTCCAGTTCTTGACTTTATTATTTTTTTTCTTTTATTTTTATTTTTCTTTTCAAGACCGGATATATTTTTCAATGATGCTCTTTTTTGGTGTTTAGATTTAAATACCAATTTTTCTTTCATACTAGGCTTTCAGGCAAGAGTATTTCTAGGTATCCTCTACTATCCCAAGTTTCAAAGTGCATGTAAGAGCAATTTGTAGGGTATATACTTTCTAAATTTGGCCTCAAGAACATAAACTAATTTTCAGACTTATCTTTCAGTAAGTTTCAATACTTTCCTTTCATCTTGACTTAACTAAAGAACTGAACTCAAGATTACCTATTTCTCAAAAAAAAACTGTAAGGACGTATACTTACCAAGTTTAAACAGAATGAAGGTTATTTTTAGGGTTTTCAATTCCTAAACCTAGGATTTAGTTACCTCTACCGTATCAACCAAATTTTCGGAATAAAATCTAAGTTACCTTATTAGCTAACTTGACGAAAAAGTTTTTATATTTTTGTAATTTTTTTTCAATTTTATGGGTTTTTATTATGTATGCAATGCAGAATATACAATATACATATAATGCAGATAAACACACCCCCAAACATGAGTTTTACGATGTCCTCATCGTTGCCCCCGCGTCCGGTAGCTAGACTTAGACACCAGGGTGAGAATTTTATTCAAGAGAAAAGGAAAAAAAAACCTAAGATTAATTACAAAATTTACATGTTAAAAGACTGGGTTAGTGCAGAAATTAATACCAGCCACAAAAAGATTTTGTCTATAAAATGTAGGAGCTGGTAAAAGAATGTGTATAAAAAGAAGAAAAAGAAAAAGAAAATGTATATGTTAGTTGTTAGTGAAGGGCATGGGCATGAAAAAATAGGGGTCAGAAGACGCTAAAGGTGAAGATAAAATTTTGAGGAGGTCAATGAATTGTTTTCTGAATGAATTGTATGTTCAATAAGCGTATTTGGGATTCCGAAGTCAAGTTCGTTCAAAAACTGGAGTTCATCCACAAAAAGTACGCCAAAAGGAAGGTTCAAAGGATGATCCCGAAATGGTTCTGATTCCAACTTACCTAAAATTTCAATCTCATCAGCAAAATTTTTCTCAAAACTCAACATGAAAGAATAATTTTCAATGCTGTCTTCCTCCCGATTATTTTTCACTATCCTACACTCATTATTTACACTCACTCCCAAAAAGATTTTTTCCTTTTCACATTCATAACTGGGTAGGTTCATATCATCTAAAAAAGTAGGTTTCCACCCTAATGTTTCTTTCGAAACAATATCAACAGGTGATACAGAAATTGTGGGTTCCCGATCATTGATCTCTTCTAATCTATCCCAACCATACCCGACAAATTCACAAGGTTCATCCTCTAAAATTGGAAAGCAGAAATCAGACGGTTCAAGAATTTCCTTATCAAGTATTATTTCAGTTAAATCAATCTCTAAAGTGATAAGAGATTCAGTAGATACTTGAACGCTAGTGGTGGACTGACTTAAAGGGTTTTCTTGTGTGTCCTGGTAGCACTCAGTCAATTCAATCGTATCCTCATCTAAGAAATCATCAAAATTTTATTGATCATTTACCTCACTTGGGTGAATCCCTAGATGACAGACATTATCGGGTTCTGATTGACTGTGCTCACTCCTTAGAATATTCTCAGCTAAATGTTTCACTTATTCCTCTATGTTAGCCAAAGTTTGTGCCTGAGCAAGAAATAATTGCTCAGATTGCTGTATGAATAGGGCTAACGTAGAAGCTGTTTGATTCTCGGCCGCAGTCATCACTTCAATACCCTTTTCTAGAGCGGTCAACCTAGCTTCCATCTCACTATCATACCCTACAGATGGTTCAACGTTTTCGGGTTAGAGGGGTTGTGATGGTGGTGATGCTATAGCAGTCATTCTCTCGACCTCTTTCTCTAAATTTGCAATCATTTGGTCAATGTTTGAAGTGGGACTGGGTTCAGGAGTTTTAGGTGGGTGACTGTTAAGATTTTGGAACGGCTGGTCACCCCCTAGGAAAGGACAATCATCATGAATGTGGGAAGAATTTTGACAATTTGAACAAATCAATTGAGATTGAGTATAAACAAAAGAATAAGAGTCGTGAAAAAATGAATTGTATTGTGTATCACCCATATTAACAAGAATGCACAAATATCATAAAAGAATATCATACCCTTACCAGTCTATGGTTTTCTAAGTCAACTAGACCTGCTCAAGAACCTGATTGATGAAGTAAAACCGTGTCGAGAAATAGGCTCAAGATATACAGATCACGAAGCCAGGTAAGTGCAAGAGAGAAGGGGAGGTTTTACAACGCTTTCGCGAAATTCCTTAATTAAATAACCCTTTCTCTTGAACGCTTGCCTAGACACCCCGTGAACAATATACCGTTAAGCAAAGTTCTAAGCATAGTTAACTTCTCCTAATGAGCGCGAAATCCTTAAAGTCAAAGTCTAATTGATTTTAATTTACTGAGGGTATGCAAGAATGCAGTTTTGTGATTTGTGGGCTACGGAGAAAAGGTGATGAAATCCTTTACCGTATCTTGTTTGGTCATTTTGCACTTAAAATCCGTATTAATATGCAATACGCAATCAAATAAAAGAATACAAGCAATCAATCGGTTTAAAGCAATTCTTTTTCAATTTTAGTATTATGCACTGCAACAAATATGGTTAGTTCTCTTTGCAATTGGCGGCAAAATTATACAAAGAACCCTGCAAAAGATAGAGAATTGGATTGCGTCGGATTCGAGAGGAGGTGTTAGGAAATACGTACCAAATGGATTTGGTTCAAGAAAACCCTTTGAAAGTGATCCGAGTCATTGAATGTTCTCTTGCGCGGGTCAAACTACCCGGATCTTTGGCACTAATCTTTCCCAATGTCTTGAAATTGCAATTGAACCTCGCTCCGCACGATCGCTGGTCGTAATTCCGCGAAAAACCTAAAATGTCGGAAAATACGATATTCGGTGTAAAAAGCGATACGTGTGCCCCAATTCCTGCACACTTAAAATTAGAAAAATCAAACAAGACCAAAAGACCAAAACACAGAACTAAAGATCACCAAAAAAAGAAAAAACCACAAACTACTCAAATCGGCCGGCGACGACGGATTTTTGCCCACTGTCGCCGGATTTTTCAGAGGGTTAGGTGCAAGGAATTTTGGTGTAATCTTTAGACTATATTAAAGTTCTAATGGTTTTACTTGATTTTTAAATTGAATTGCAGAGTGATAGCAGGTATATCAACAGAGAACAAATTGTGAGAAGTTCCAAAAATCGTATTTTGTTAGTTTTGAAAAAAATGAATTAGAAGTTAGTTTAGTTTGTAGAACCAGAAATAACAATATCTAATAACTACAAATCCCCGGCAACGGCGCCAAAAACTTGTTGGGAATCCACCCGGGCGCGCAAACGCGTATGTTTTGAAATATGAGATATGGTTTTAGGAAACGGAATGCGCGCACGAGATTGTTCTCGTTTTACTATTTATAAACCGTAAATGTACGGCGCGTTGTAGCGAGCCGGCAAGCACGGGTCGATCCGCAGAGAATTGAGTATTAGGTATCGTTGTTTAAGGTTAACAAATTAACGAATTGGTTTGTTGTCACTAATAATTAAAAAAAAAGGATGAAAACAAGAAAAGCAAGAAAACAAGTGTAAGGAAAGAATGGTTGTGGTTTGGTTCGGAAGCTTGAATCGCGACGTTTACCTCTACGCTCCCTTGGTTATGAGTTGTCCGTCTTTACCTTGATTCCGGCATGAAGCACAACTTGTCAACGCGGTTGCGGAGCACAAACTGTCAAAGTCCGACATTCGCCGCAAAGCACGAAATGAGTCTGTTTTGGTCACTTGCCGTTTGTATGTCCGTGCTTGAGGTATCAACACTAAACACAAGGTTTTGCAAGCATACCACAGCAATGAATACATAAAGAGGTTAGTGAGAGCAAAAGATATTGGTGTTGAGTTTGCTAAGGGTTTGTGAAGGTATATAGTATATGAAACAAAGAGTTTGTCAAGCTCTTTATCACAACATACCATATCCTAGCTTAACAACCTTAAAACAAAATGGAATTTAAGAGCATGAAACATAAACAAGAGGTGGAGGAAGCAAAGCCTTTCATCTCACTTCCTCATGCACACCACAACCAAAAATGATGATTTAGCTAAGCGTAATGAAAAGAAAGCAAGTAATTAAAAGAAACAACAATGTATTAATCACTTGAGAACAAGATACAAGATTTGGTAACTTATTCAACCTCCTTAATGAAGCTCTCCAATGAGAGCTTCAAGAGGGAAGAAGAAGAAGAAACCAAGATGAAGCACACTCACCCTCAAGCTAAACAAAAAAAAGCAAAACAAAATTATGAAATGGTATTTACATAGGTAGCCTCTTTCCCTTGCCCACTGATCTGTATTTATAGGCTCCAAAGAAGAATAAATAAACAATAAAAATAATCTTATGTGGCAGCAAGGGAGGCACAGAACAAAGATGGGGCCCACAGGAGGAGGTGGGGCCGGTGTCGCCGGAATCCATGGGATTCACGCCGGGTCAAATCCGAGGAGAGGGGCTCGTGTTTTTAGTGTGGGTTTGTGTGTTCTCTCTAATCACTCTGGCACAGTTTGCTTGGTCTGATTTAACCTGGTTTGTATACAGATAACTAGAGTGAAACTTGGTCTTTACATCACATCATATCTTTATGCATTTAATGCCTATTAATGCACATCACACCATGCCACATGCACCATGATTCATGGCTGCCCCATCATGGTCCTAGCCCAAGAGTTTGGTGTGTGCACTTACCTTGTGTTGGACCATTTATACAAAAAGTAGGTACACATCAATTTATTGCAAACGAACTCTTGGGATATCGGTCGGTTTTCAGTTCCGATTGCAGTGTCGACTCACAGACGATATATCCGTGATTTTGAATGTGTTTCCAGTATTTTATCATGAATACTGGTAAACTGTAATTACAGAGCAGACACTGATTAATAGCACCGATATATAACAAAAGAGATAACGAATGTGCGGTATAAAAATGCAGTTTTCAGTGATGATCAGAATCACAACCTATTAGATATGGTGCGCTCTATGATGAGTATTACTGAATTACCTATTTCCTTTTGGGGTTATGCACTTGAGACAGCCGCATACCTATTGAATATGGTTCCGACCAAATCAGTGCCTACCAGTCCATATGGAGGGGAAGAGACCATATCTTAATTTCATTAAGATATGGGGTTGTCCGGCTTATGTTAAAAAGAAAAATCAGGACAAGCTCGAGGCAAGGTCAGTTCTGTGCAAGTTTATAGGATATCCCAAACATTCGTGAGGGTATATCTTCTACCATACCGAGGAACAAAAAGTGTTGGTTTCTGGAAATGCAACCTTTTTAGAAAAGGAATTTCTTATGAAAGAAATTAGTGACAATGAGGTAGAACTTGAAGAAGTTTCAGCTACACAAATTGTTAGTGACGATTTGGTAGAACCGGAGGATTCGATAATCCCTGACGAACCTCAGCCTCTCCGCAGATGTAGTAAGGTTCCTCATCCACCTGAGAGATACTACGGTTTTCTCATAGACGGTGGGAGTGAGGATTGCATCATAGAGGATGATGACACAACTAGTTTCGAGCAGGCCATCAAAAATGGAGACTCTATGAAATGGCTGGATGCTATGCGATCTGAGATGGAATCCATGTACACCAACAAAGTATGGACTTTGGAAGTTGCTCCTGAAGGGGTAATACCCATAGGGAGCAAGTGGATCTTTAAGAAGAAAATTGGTGTAGATGGAAAGGTGGAGACCTTCAAAACTAGACTTGTTGCTAAAGGTTTTTGTCAATGAGCTGGTGTCGATTATGATGAAAACTTTTCTCCAGTCATTATGCTTAAGTCCATCAGGATCCTAGTTGCCATTGCTGCATACCATGACTACGAAATCTGGTAAATGGACGTCAAGACCTCTTTTCTAAATGTTGATTTTGAAGAGAGCGTGTACATGACACTGCCAGAGGGCTTCATAGACTGTAGGAGCAGCGGAAGCGTGTGCAAGCTCCTTAAATCAATTTACGGATTAAAGAAGGTATCGCGAAGCTGGAACATCTGTTTTGATGAAGCTATCAAAGAGTTTGACTTCATCAAAAATATATATGAACCATGTATATACAAGAAGGTTTTAGAGAGTAAGGTTGTCTTCCTCGTATTTACGTGGATGGCATACTCTTGATAGGAAATGATGTTCCTATACTACACTCGGTGAAGCTCTTATTGTCATAAAAGTTCTCCATGAAAGATCCAGGTGATGCCTCCTACATCCTAGGGATAAAGATCTATTGCGATAGATCTAAACGGATGTTAGGATTGTTTATTCCAGGTACATAGACACCATACTAAAGAGGTTTGGTATGGAAGATTTTAAGCGTGGTAATTTACCCGCTTGTTCAGGAATCACTCTCTCCAAAGAGATGTCTCTCAAGACTGATTTAGAGAGGGCTCGCATGCAAGGGATACCCTATGCTTCTGCAGTCGGGTCAATCTTGTATGCGAAGTTATGTACCAGATCGGATGTAGCTTACTCACTAGGTGTAGTGAGCAGGTATCAATCAGATCCTAAGGAAAAGCACTGGACAGCTGTTAAGAATATTCTTAAGTACTTAAGAAGGACTAAAGAAATGTTCTTGGTGTATGGTAACGGCGAACTCCAAGTGGTGTCCTTTACCAATTCGAGCTTCCAGAGTGATAAGGACGACAGTAAGTCAGTCTCGGGTTTTGTCTTCACCCTCAAGGGAGGGACAGTATGTTGGAAGAGTTCCAAGCAAGATACCGTAGCGGACTCGACGATAGAGGCTGAATACATCGCTGCCAATGATGCTGCCAAAGAGGCTGTTTGGATGAAGAAATTCATTGCTGAACTTGGTGTGGTTACATCCATTGAGCATCCAATACCTATGTATTGTGATAACAATGGAGCTGTGGCTTTAGCCAAGAAACCCCGGTTCCATCAGAGATCCAGACATATTCTTTGGCGGTATCACCTAATCCGGGAGATAGTAGATCGTCGGCAGATCGAGGTTAGGAGAGCTGACACGAAGGACAACGTAGTGGATCCACTCACGAAGGCCCTCCCCCAGATGCAATTTAAGAGACTTTTTGGGTATGGGATACTACAACAACTAGCCTCAGTGCAAGTGGGAGATTGTTAGGAATATGTATGCCCTAGAGGCTATTATTGTATGATATAGTGGATGCTTAGACATATATATAGAGAAGTTTCTTGCTCGACATGATAGTATGCTATCTGGTTGCTCTTTATCTTAACATGTACACTTGTATTATTAAACTGTCTCTCTGATACATGTTGATAAAGACCTTAGGGTGTTTGCTTGATTACCATGACTATGATGCAGATCATACTACTAGGACTTATGTGGTCCACAATGTTGGCTATAATGCCCTAAAGGCAATTATCGTAATCGCAGGCAGGTGATTATAATGATTGTGGGAGGACCTTAAAGATAGAACAGTCTTACTCAAAATGATAGTATGTTGTCTGGTTTGTCTTTATCATCATGTACATGCATTATATGGTATTATTGATGACTATTACATGTTGATAGAGCCCATAGGATTCATGCTTGACTACCAGCAGTATGATAGCGATCATATACATGTGAGCTGGGTGGTCTATAAGCACATCCTTAAATGTCCTTAGTCAAGGGAGTATCGAGAATGGGCATCGATACTCCATAGCAGACTAGTGTGTACTTATCGAAACCCCGACGAGGGGCGGAGGCCGGTCTCATAAGCCATTTGTGTTAGTCAGTCACCTAAGATAGTATACAGGTGCTCATTGTATTATGAGTACACTGGACAGACTCGTCGGGAACATATTAGTTGGTATTATACCTATTGTCAGATAGAAGTTCCCAGGTGACATGTGTACAAGTCAGTCTGTCGACCTGAGATAGTCATTTGTCTCGTATGAGTTCCCACCGTGCTTTGATTACTACCATACCATGGCTCAAAAGAGTCGTGCAAACAGCTTTTAGTTGGGTACAATCCCAAGCCACATGGAGGCAGTGAGTGGATCGTCGGGGATTTTTCTCTCCCGGTATTAGGGGTTGATGTCGTGCGGTGTACAGGTGTCCATCACCAGAAATCCTTGGCTAAGTTAATTGAGAATTACTGATTTGGATCATTACTTTCTCAGTCGGTGATGGGCTTCATTCCTACATGAAATGTCACGTTATTAGGGGTTCGGATGAGTTTGCTCGTCGGCCTTCCTTTTGCTTAATATCTGGTAGTCATTTCGTACAGCTAGTGCCACAGACGTGCTTGTGGTTAAACGCACTGCCACCATATTGATGAGTCTTTAGAATCCCACACAGAGGGTCTCCCTGCTTCAGGCGAAATGATGTAGAGGCTGTATGATTTTACGGCAGGGTTCGATTATATATGTGCACTTGTACAGGTATCATGATTTGGACAAATAATACTATTGGGCTTTGGCTTAATCCGGATTCTAGTATTATATTGTTCGATTATTTTCATCTCATTGTATTCGTATTTTGTCGGAATACGGATACGGGTTTGTATATACGGATGAGGGGTATTCTTGTAATTTACTAAAAGATGCTTCTAGAAGATAACACCTCATTTTAGTTTTAATCATTTTTGTTAAATGATTAAATGAGGTGGAGGATAAGGTGTAGTTTACTTTAAATGAAGCATGTCTTTGTGGTGACTCATGGGGTGACTCATGTAGTGACTCATGGTTCACTATTCTAACATGCTTGATTTATTGTGTTGTGAGATATTTTTGTTAGGCTTGATTTCATTCTTTATTTTTTCCTTGACAACACTTAGCCATTTTTCATGGTTTCTCACTACACTCTCATCCTCAAGCTTCTTCTTTTACCTCCACCATAAAGTCACATGTGTTAAGAAACCTAGGGGGTTATGAGACATACTAATCAATCATTAGACTCTATATTATCTAGGCTATTTAGTTTAGCAAACTAGGTACCCTAGTTACCTCATTAATGAGGTTGGAGCTCGAATTACAAATCCTCTGATGGATCATCTTCGATGGAGAGAGACCGGAGATCAAGCTTGATCATGGTGGCCACTTGGAGCTTGGGAAGATGGTTAAAGACCGATGGACATGGATCATTTGGTATAACCATTTTAAACTCCTCTTTAGTTTTCTTATCTAGGGATTATGGTAGATCTGGAAGAATGGGTAACTCTAGCGCCGGTTTATTCATCCTAGAATTCTTTTTTTGTTTTGCATTCCGGACACGGTAGATGGCCAGGGCATCAGTGTAACCCAACACACAAGCTCATCCCTTAATTGTTCCTAGTCGAGGGGATATCGAGACAGGGCATTGATATTCCAGAGTAGACTAGTGTGTACGTTTCTTGACCCTGTAGGGGGCGATGGTTGATCCCATAACCATTGGTGTTTGATATCAAAGATTGTACAGAGGTGCTCATTAGAGAATAGGTACACCGAACAGGACTTGCCGAGAACTCCTAGATGGTACTATACCTATCGTCAGATAGCAGTTCTCCAGTGACACTGGTACAGGTTAGTCTGTAAACCCGAGATCGTTATAGTGTCTTGTGTGGTTCCCACTGTGCTTTGATTTCCTTCCTACCATGGCTCAAAGGATTCATGCAAACAGGTGGATTTTGGGTACACTCCCGAGTCATATGGAGGCAGTGAGCAATAGGAGGGGTTTCGTCTCTCTCAGTATTGGGAGCTGATGTTACGCTATGCTCGATTGGCTATAACAGTAAGTCCCTGGCCATGGCTGATAAGATTTACTGGTAAGTGTTATCAGTAGTTTCCTTTATGAGCCATATATCGGCATGACTTATCAAGTTACTGGGGTCTGATGATTCCACCCCTAGACTCGATATGCGACATATCCGACAAAGAGACCGGACTGTACAGTAATTTTTAGTTATAGGCTTCATGGGAGTTTGGACAAGCTTGCTTGTTGATCTTCTAATCGCTCAATACCGGGGTAGCCGTTACGTCCAGCTAGTACCGCTGATGGCTTGTGGGTATCTGATGTGATCATTAACTACTGCTGGCGTATTGACGATTCTTTAGAGTCCTACACAGATGTTACATAGTTCAAGTGAAACGAAGTAGGGCACATATGCTGATATGTGCAGGAGCCTGATTAAATACGAGTATGTGATACCGTATTCAAATCTGGCGACATTTGATATCGATTAGGTTATATTTGATATAATCGGATTATTGAATCAAGTGTAGATTTGATAATGTGATATACAGATAAATGATATTAGTCGGTTATATGTGATATAACTGGATTATTAAATCAAGTGTTTATTTAATAATTTGATATATATTTATATTTGATATAATTATATATTAACTAATACTAAGCTCACTAATTATTTTCTTTTCTTTATATATATATATATATATATATATATATATATATATGAAGCATGGTTGGAATTTCTATTTTGAGAAAATAGAAATGAGGTGGAAAATTGGAGTGATATTTGAGGAATGGTGAGGCGTGGCTTTTTATATTTATTTATTTCATTTGTTTGCACTATGGAAGCATAGTCCAATATATTATTTGATTATACTGTATGCTTCAATAAGAGAGCATATGAGAGGAACTATTATTCTTCACTTGGTTTTTGCCTTAGCCATTTTTTGAGCTCTCTCCATTTTTCCTTCTTCTTCTTCCTTCATGCTTCAAGCTCTAAACCATCATAAGTTGTGAACCCTAGAGCATGAGTAAATCCTAAATGAGCTTAGAACCCCTACTTCACCATCCTACACTTGATTAGCAATTGAGTTTAGGGTGTTTCCTTCACTAAAGTGAATTTAGTGAAGAGGTAGCTTGGATTAGAGGAACTTCGGGTGGATCATCTTCGACACGAAGATCGTGATGCAAGTTCGTGCACTTCTTCAAGTGGAACCTAGAAGAGTTGTAGGAGCTACTACCCGGAGCTTTATAAGAGAAGGACACAGTTTACAAAGGTTGTAATCTCGATCTCTTAGAATAGTTCTTATGATATCATATGTTAAACCTTAATAATCTAGTTAGATCCTAAGATAGTATAGATTAGCACCCTAAATTTTTAAAAATTGCATGCTTGATGCCGGTTTAAACTTAGTGGTGGTGCTAGGGTAGACTATATATACATACATACATACATACATACATATACACACACACACACACACACACATACATACATACATATATATATATATATATATATATACATACATACATATATATATATACATACATATATATATATACTACCCGGAGCTTCATAAGAGAAGGACATAGTTTACAAAGGTTGTAATCTCCGTCTCTTAGAATAGTTCTTGTGATATCATATGTTAAACCTTAATAATCTAGTTAGATCCTAAGATAGTCTAGATTAGCACGCCAAATTTTTAAAAATTGCATGCTTGATGCCGGTTTAAACTTAGTGGTGGTGCTAGGGTAAACTATATATATATATATATATATATATATATACACATACATATACATATATATGTATGTATGTATGTATATATGTATGTATGTATGTATATATATATATATGTATATCAAATATATAAATATATATCAAATTATTAAATCAACACTTGATTCAATAATCCGGTTATATCATATATAACCCGTCTAATATAAAATATATATGTATATCAAAACATTAAATCAACACTTGATTCAATAATCCGGTTATATCACATATAACCGGCTAATATTTAATATTTGTTAATATATATATATATATATCATATATATATCAAATTATTAAATCAACAATTGATTCAATAATTCGGTTATATCATATATAACCTGGCTAATTTCAAATATATAAACATGTATATAAATCAAATCATTGAATCAACACTTGATTCAATAATCCGGTCATATCACATATAACCTGGGTGATATAAAAAACCACTAGATTAGAATACGGTATCATATACTTGTATTTAATTAAGCTCCCGCACATATCTCCATACGTGCCCTACTTCGTTTCTCTTAAGCTAGGAAACCTCTGTGTGGGACTTTAAAGACTCACCAGCAGTAGGTAATGATTACATCAGAAACCTACAAGCCGTCAGCGGTACTGTTAGTGTATATGCCCTAGAGGCCATTACTATATCATACTAGTTTGTATATTACTTGATGGAAGCTTGGGATATTCACCTTGTATAAACAATCTTGCTCAATATAGTAGTATGCTACTTGGTTTGTTTCTACTTCAATGTGTACTTGTGTTTATTTCAGTATATCACTTATACGCATTAGTGGAGCCCTTAGGATCTTTGCTTGATTACCAGCGTTGTGATGGCAGTCACACTAGTGGGGGCTGGGTAATCTATAAGCACATCCTTATACAGGTCCCTAGTCGCAGGACTATCGAGACAGGGCATCGATACTCCGGAGTAGACTAGCGTATGCGCTTCTCATCCCAGTGTGGGAGATGGTCTGTCCCACAGCCATCAGTACGTCGTACTGGAGATAGTATACGGGTGCTCGTTGGGTTACGAGTACACTGGACAGGACTCGTCGGGAACTGACAGGTTGGTATTATACCTATCGTCAGTTATCAGTTCCCAGGTGACATGAGTACAGCTTAGTCCGCTGACTTGACATTGGCACTTCGCCTCGAGTGTATTCCCACTGCACTTTGATCACTACCCTACCACGGCTCAAAGGAGTCGTACAAACAGGTGGTGATTGGGTGCAGTCCCGAAGCACTTGGAGGCAGTGACGGTTAGACAGGATTCGTCTCTCCCGGTATTGGGGGTTGACATCGCGCTGTGTCTAGGAGAGCCATTACACGAGTAGTCCCTGGCCAGGGCAAGCGAGATATACTGGTAGGTTTCCAGTGTTATCTCAGGGTGTTTTGGGCTTCACTCCGACACGACTTGTACCGCTATTAGGGGACTGACGTTTTACCGCTCCCTAGGCCCGACATGCGATGTATCAGACGAACAGACCGGACTGTACGGAGAATGTCACATTCTGACTCAGTAGGAGTTCAGATGGGGTTTCACCTCGTCAGCCTTCTTGTCGACATCTATCTGGGGACCGTTACGCACAGCTAGTGCCGCTTGCGGTCTGTGGTTAAACCCACTGCCAGCGTAGTGTCGAGTCTTTAGAGTCCCACACAGAGGGTATTCGCCTCTGGGCAAAACAGAGTAGAGGTCGCATGGTTTTGCGACAGGGTTCGTTCTCATCCGCGCACTTGTGCACGTTTAGAGTCCGGACGGATATTACTGGCTGGCTCTGGTTTGAGTCAGATACTGGTATATGTTTTTGGGGTTGCTTTTATCTCCGTATTCATGTTCCTCGGAATAAGGATGCAGGTGTGTATGCACGGTTATTTGAGGAAGAGGAAGATGACTTTCATTAGGGTTTCGGAACGGGTGCGTATGCACAGTTGACAGTCGTCTTTTTCCAAACCCTAATGGATTTGTATTATATCAATTAATAATATATAATAAAATGAAATTGTGTCATGGTTAGTTTTTGTTGACTTGTTGACCATGGTTGACTTGTTGACCATGGTTGAACTTTTGACCATCATCATCACAAAAGAAAGATGCTCTTTGATTCTAGCAAATTCATTTAATGTTTGTAATGATAATGGTCATTCCAAAAACTTTCCATCAACCTTTTCATTTTCATTATTATTATTATTGATAATTCTTTTTCTTTTGCATTATGGTTGCAAGAAAGAAAAAGAATAGCTCATTCTATCATAACCTCTCTCTCTCCTCATTTCATCTTCTTCTTCCTCTAGCAAAGAGAAACCTTCTCATGTGTTGAGAATCCTTCTCTTTAAAAGAAAAAGCAAACCCTAGTCACTCTCTACTCATTCTAGGTTGAAGGTTTAGCAAGCCGGAAACCCTAGTTCACTCAAAGATCGAGGAAGAGCCCAAAGGTCGAACCTTCGAGGTGGATCCATCTTCGACGGAAGAAGGCGACGAAAAGAGAACCATCAACCCCTACAAGATTTTAAGAAGAAGGAGTTCAAGTTTAGGTATAACTTTCATCCGAGTAGCTAACTCTCTTTAGCGTATTTGCTAGTTTAGTTTAGACAACGATCCCGACCTTGTTTAGTCCATGTTGCCTCTTGCGATACAAATTTGTTTTTTTATACCGTTTCCGCCTCCCCGTAAGCACCGGGGGTCGCAATATGGACTTACATTGGTATCAGAGCCTAACTAAACTTAAACTAGCTTGGTAGTGAAGTGTAACGAAGTTCGGAAACGAAAAATCACAAAACCGGAAATATTACAAAACCTGAGTTTCTGTTGAAATTTTTTTGGCTCAAAATGAAAAACTTTATACTTGTAAAATCGTCTCAGGGTTTTGTAAGTGCACCCATGAAAAACGATGACCTAATTCCCTCAAGCCGCCGCCCTTCCGCCGCACGAGGTAGGCATGTGCGGCGGAAGCGCCGCGGTTTGTCTTCTTCTGTCCATCGATTTTCGTGCAGAGTGTTTGTGTGTTGGTTTTGGGATTTTTAAAATATATTATATGTGCCCAGATTTTCCAGAACAGAAATTCACTTTTGGGGTCCTATAATTCCGTATTTTTTTTCCGAACTTCACTGCACTTTGGCTATGTTGGTTATATCTGTGATGTTTGCATGTATTGAACGTCGGCTAATCGCTATAAGTCGATTAGTCGGGGTTATACATGATCTGTAATGTGCTGGAATGTGTATATGAATGTGTTGGACTGTCGCGGGTGAATAGCCGGGGTGGATGTGAGATGAGCTTTTGTTTTTCTTTCATTCATTGTAAATGTAAATTGATGTAATAATTATTATTTGTTTGGCCGCACAACCGGGTCGGGGTTGTAGCCGTCATTGTATAATTCTTTTTACTGTTTTTGCTCCTAGGATAGACCCATGGAGGGGTGCACAAACTACCGGGAACTTGGCGGGTAGTTTGCCGCACCCGTAGGGGTCTTGGGTGGGGTTTTTGGCTATTCACCGCGACCGTGTAATCCGCTTTTCGTTGCAGGCTCGAAAGGATTGCGGATTGCTAATATATCCAATGTATTCATCTGTGATCTGTAATGTCTATCATTGCTTTCTATTTAGGCGTTGCTTATGTTTTACTGCCGCGCTAGCCCAGCCCCCGCTCTGTCGTTAGTTAAGTAACCTAACGAGTGATGACGGGACCCCGTGGCGAATGCGAATGGCATAAGCGTACGTCATATTTTGGTTGTTTTCTGCAATGGTAGGATTAAATGATGGGACGCATTAAAAGAACTAATGCAAGAATATCACGCATTAAAAGAACTAATGAAAGATAATAAGCCAAGTTTAAGTCGATGGAACACTTTCGAAAAACCACTCGGTTCTTTTCAAAACTAACTTTTAAATGCGGAGCTTGAACCACTCCTTCTAAAAGCTATCTCGTTCCATCGATTATATCAAGTTCACTAAGTTCACGGTTTTACCAAAACCATTCGTAGCCCTCCGTCGTTTCGCATGAATAGGCAATAGTATTCAAGCTGTGTATTTTGGCCAAAGTCAAGGCACAGTGATTGGTAGATATTGGGTGTTCATGTGTAGCATAGATAGATGCGTTGGTTTGGGACAGTCGTGCTGCCATTTTGGCCAAAGTCAAGGGTATGTACGGATGGATCCAAATTAACCTGGAAAGTGACGGGTAGAACTTGACATGTGACTTATGATATTTTGGCCAAAGTCAAGGTCATAAGAGCATGGGGCAAAAATCCACATCGGGAGTTTCATAAGTACTGAAACCTGCTAGATTTGCATACCATTTGGAGTGTGATGATTATGGTAGGATTCCTTCATTTTCGTCACGCGATGATATTTGGATCCCGATCCTACTGTGAGTATATGCTACTCCTCGGGAAATTTCTCACTAAACGATCAATGCTATAAACCTAGTAGGTGCCTAGAAAGGTGTTAGCGGGGCTACGCCCCCAGGGAAAAGAGGTTATTTAATTAAGGAACTTCGCGAAAGCGTTGGAAAACCTCCCTCGAAGTACCGACACTGGCCTGGCTGAACGGTTAAGCAAGTATTGTACGGTGGGATTGATCCCGGCTAATTCTTCCTTTGTGGTTTGAGGAGGGATTCGAGAGACAGTGGGAGCCATCCTGTTTAGATAAATTAAAAACCATTCTAAACTTGCAAGAGCATCGTGCTAAGTGTTTCTTCTCTCCCCCTGCAGCGACCAAATCGAAATGACTGGACTTAAGTTACTTCTAGATAAAAACATACTGACAGGGCCAAACTACAAAGATTGGCTCAGGAATGTCAAATTGGCAATCTCTTACGACAAGCTGGGGTATCTTCTTACCACCAAAGCTCCCCCCGTCCCAGGTCCCACCTCCAGCGTCGCGGATAAGGAAATCCGTAAGACTTGGGAGATTGACAGCGCGAAGGCCAGATGCCTCGTACTTGCCTCGATGGACAACGACCATCAGAGGAGGCACGAGAATATGGATTTGGAATCCATATTTCTTCATACAAAAGAACTGTATGGAGAGCAGTCTCGTATCGCAAGATACGAAGTGTCGAAGAAGTTATTTTCGACAAAGTTGGCCGTCGGATCATCGGTAGCGGACCCCGTGCTTAAGATGATTGGCTACACTGAGGAGCTCGCGGAACTTGGGACCACGTTGGATAGTGAACTCTATACGGATATAATTCTCCAGTCCCTTCCATCCACTTACGCCCAGTTCATACTGAATTTCAACTTGCAAGAAAAGGAAGTTGAACTTTCAGAACTCCTCAACCTGCTGAGGAGCGCAGAGGGCACCCTACAGAAAGGTAGGGATACACCCGCTTTGTTTGTAGGAGGATCTTCTTCCTCTAGGTCCAAGGCGAAAGCCAAGGGAAAGAGGAAGAAAGCCCCCGCCAAACCAAGAGGCGGTGTTAGTAAAGTGGGTACGAAGGGAAAGGAAAAGGCAACAAAGATTGCGGGGAAGCTTGTTGGTAAAGAGGAATGCTTCTATTGTCACAAGAGTGGACACTGGAAGAAAGATTGCAGGGCTTGGAAAGCCAGGACACAGGAACTGAAGCAGGTTGCGGCTTCAGCTTCAGGTGTGTATGTTATTGAAAACTGTCTTTCTATAAACTCTACTTCCTGGGTATTGGATACCGGATCAGGATCTCATATCTGTAATTCTTTGCAGGCGTTGAGAAACCGTAGGGTTTTGAAGGCAGGTGACATGACCCTCAGAGTTGCGAACGGAGCTAGCATGGATGCTAAAGCCGTGGGGGACTATCACCTGGGAATGTCAGATGGGCATGTTTTGGTTTTGCGTAATTGCTTTTTTGTACCCAACGCAACTTGTAATATCATTTCTGTATCTTTGGTTTCTAAAGAAGGTTATGAATTTGCGTTTGTAAGTAATGTTGTTAACATTCACCTTAATCAAGTTCTGATTGGGTCAGGTACATTGAGCAATGGTATATACGTATTAAACCAACCACAGATTTTCAATGTCCAGAATACACACAAAAGAAAGTCTCCAGATATCAATCAGACTTTCTTATGGCATTGTAGACTGGGTCACATCAATGAGAGAAGGTTGACTAAGTTACATACAGAAGGATATTTGGATCCGTTCGAATATCAATCGTATGCCACTTGTCAATCCTGTCTCAAAGGAAAGATGACAAAGACTCCGTTCACTGGACACGGAGTAAGAGCAAGCGAGCTCTTGGGACTCGTATACAGCGACGTGTGCGGTCCAATGTCTACACATGCGCGAAGCGGTTATTCTTACTTCATTACTTTTACGGATGATTTTTCAAGATACGGTTATGTCTTCTTAATGAAACATAAGTCCGAAGCTTTTGAAAAATTCCAGGAATTTAAGAATGAAGTAGAAAAACAAACCGGCAAAAGTATCAAGATTCTAAGATCGGATCGAGGTGGAGAATACTTAAGTGCCGAGTTCCTGAATTATTTAAAAGAGAATGGGATTCTCTCTCAGCTTACTCCTCCATACACTCCGCAACACAACGGTGTATCGGAGAGACGGAACCGAACCCTATTGGATATGGTACGGTCCATGATGAGTAACGCTGAGTTACCGCGATCGTTCTGGGGGTATGCGCTAGAATCAGCTGCGTACCTTTTGAACCAAGTTCCTACTAAGACTGTGCCTACTACACCATATGAGATGTGGTGTGGGAAGAGACCCCATCTCAGTCACATTAAGACTTGGGGAAGTCCAGCTTTTGTTAAAAAGCAGCATGCGGACAAGCTCGAGGCGCGCTCAGTACTGTGTAAGTTTGTGGGATATCCAAAGAATTCCAAGGGATATCTCTTCTACTACGAAGAGGAACAAAAAGTTCTTGTTTCTCGTCATGCCCACTTTCTAGAACATCAGTTCTTAGAAAAAGAATTAAGTGGGAGCGCAGTAGAACTGGAAGAAATTCCAGAACCACAGACTATTACTGAAAGCTTAGTGGAACCAGAGGGTTCAAATGAACAGGACATTCCTATGCCGCTCCGCAGAAGTAGTAGGCAGTCTCATCCGCCCGAGAGATACTACGGTTTTCTCATAGACGGGGATAGAGAGGATTGCATCATAGACTATGATGAGCCTACTAGCTTCCAGCAGGCCGTTCAGAGCGTTGACTCGGTAAAATGGCTGGATGCAATGCGGACCGAAATGGAGTCCATGTACACCAACAAAGTATGGACATTGGACATTGCTCCAGACGGGGTAAAACCCGTAGGATGCAAGTGGATCTTCAAAAGGAAGATTGGTGTAGATGGACAGGTTGAAACCTATAAAGCTAGACTTGTAGCAAAAGGTTTTCGTCAAAGACCTGGCTTGGACTATGACGAAACCTTTTCTCCAGTGGCTATGCTGAAATCCATTCGGATCCTTCTTGCCATTGCTGCCTTCCACGATTATGAGATTTGGCAGATGGACGTAAAAACCGCTTTTCTAAATGGAAATTTAGAGGAGTGTGTCTATATGGATCAGCCAGAGGGTTTCATTCAGAGTGGGAGCAGCGGAAAGGTGTGCAAGTTGCTTAAGTCCATCTATGGACTAAAGCAGGCATCGCGGAGTTGGAACATCTGTTTTGATGAGACGGTCAAGGAATTTGACTTTATCAAAAATCTAGATGAACCATGCATCTATAGTAGATTTGTAGCGAGAACTGTAGTATTCCTTGTTTTATACGTGGATGACATTCTCTTAATAGGAAATGACATTCCTATGCTACAATCTGTCAAGGGTTTCTTGTCACACAGGTTCTCCATGAAAGACCTGGGTGATGCCTCTTACATCCTGGGGATCCGGATCCATCGTGATAGATCCAAGAGGATATTAGGACTTTCACAGTCAAGGTACATCGACACCGTACTGAAAAGATTCAGTATGGAAGATTCCAAGCGCGGTAACCTACCGGCTTGTCACGGGATCACCCTCTCTAAAGAGATGTCTCCCAAGACTGATTTGGAGAGGGATCGCATGTCTATTATACCCTACGCTTCTGCGGTAGGCTCTATAATGTATGCGATGTTGTGTACCAGACCGGATGTAGCTTATGCACTGAGTGTAGTAAGCCGGTATCAGTCAAACCCTGGGGAGAAACATTGGATAGCAGTAAAGAACATTCTCAAGTACCTGAGAAGGACTAAGGAGATGTTCTTGGTGTATGGCGGAAAAGACCTCCAGATTGAGGCCTTTGCTGACTCCAGCTTCCAGAGTGACAAGGATGATTCCAAGTCCATGTCGGGTTTTGTCTTTACCCTCAATGGAGGGGCGGTGTGTTGGAAGAGTTCCAAACAGGAAACCGTTGCAGACTCGACTATGGAAGCGGAATACATCGCTGCATCTGATGCCGCAAAAGAAGCTGTCTGGATAAGGAAGTTCTTAAAAGAACTTCAGGTGGTTCCGTCCATTGTTGACCCAGTACCTCTGTATTGCGAAAACAACGGGGCTATAGCTTTAGCAAAGGAACCCAGGTCCCATCAGAGATCCAGGCACATCTTGAGGCGGTATCACCTGATCAGGGAGATCGTGGATCGCAAGGAGATCGAGGTTCGGAGGGTTGCTTCAGAAGAAAACACTGCAGATCCATTCACCAAGGCCTTACCCCAGACTCAGTTCGAGCGGCTGATCGAGATGATAGGTCTTTGGTACGCCAGTTCATGGCCTTAGTGCAAGTGGGAGATTGTTAGTGTATATGCCCTAGAGTCCATTACTGTATCATACTAGTTTGTATATTACTTGATGGAAGCTTGGGATATTCACCTTGTATAAACAATCTTGCTCAATATAGTAGTATGCTACTTGGTTTGTTTCTACTTCAATGTGTACTTGTGTTTATTTCAGTATATCACTTATACGCATTAGTGGAGCCCTTAGGATCTTTGCTTGATTACCAGCGTTGTGATGGCAGTCACATTAGTGGGGGCTGGGTAATCTATAAGCACATCCTTATACAGGTCCCTAGTCGCAGGACTATCGAGACAGGGCATCGATACTCCGGAGTAGACTAGCGTATGCGCTTCTCATCCCAGTGTGGGAGATGGTCTGTCCCACAGCCATCAGTACGTCGTACTGGAGATAGTATACGGGTGCTCGTTGGGTTACGAGTACACTGGACAGGACTCGTCGGGAACTGATAGGTTGGTATTATACCTATCGTCAGTTATCAGTTCCCAGGTGACATGAGTACAGCTTAGTCCGCTGACTTGACACTGGCACTTCGCCTCGAGTGTATTCCCACTGCACTTTGATCACTACCCTACCACGGCTCAAAGGAGTCGTGCAAACAGGTGGTGATTGGGTGCAGTCCCGAAGCACTTGGAGGCAGTGACGGTTAGACAGGATTCGTCTCTCCCGGTCTTGGGGGTTGACATCGCGCTGTGTCTAGGAGAGCCATTACACGAGTAGTCCCTGGCCAGGGCAAGCGAGATATACTGGTAGGTTTCCAGTGTTATCTCAGGGTGTTTTGGGCTTCACTCCGACACGACTTGTACCGCTATTGGGGGACTGACGTTTTACCGCCCCCTAGGCCCGACATGCGATGTATCAGACGAACAGACCGGACTGTACGGAGAATGTCACATTCTGACTTAGTAGGAGTTCAGATGGGGTTTCACCTCGTCAGCCTTCTTGTCGACATCTACCTGGGGACCGTTACGCACAGCTAGTGCCGCTTGCGGTCTGTGGTTAAACCCACTGCCAGCGTAGTGTCGAGTCTTTAGAGTCCCACACAGAGGGTATTCGCCTCTGGGCAAAACAGAGTAGAGGTCGCATGGTTTTGCGACAGGGTTCGTTCTCATCCGCGCACTTGTGCACGTTTAGAGTCCGGACGGATATTACTGGCTGGCTCTGGTTTGAGTCAGATACTGGTATATGTTTTTGGGGTTGCTTTTATCTCCGTATTCATGTTCCTCGGAATAAAGATGCAGGTGTGTATGCACGGTTATTTGAGGAAGAGGAAGATGACTTTCATTAGGGTTTCGGAACGGGTGCGTATGCACAGTTGACAGTCGTCTTTTTCCAAACCCTAATGGATTTGTATTATATCAATTAATAATATATAATAAAATGAAATTGTGTCATGGTTAGTTTTTGTTGACTTGTTGACCATGGTTGACTTGTTGACCATGGTTGAACTTTTGACCATCATCATCACAAAAGAAAGATGCTCTTTGATTCTAGCAAATTCATTTAATGTTTGTAATGATAATGGTCATTCCAAAAACTTTCCATCAACCTTTTCATTTTCATTATTATTATTATTGATAATTCTTTTTCTTTTGCATTATGGTTGCAAGAAAGAAAAAGAATAGCTCATTCTATCATAACCTCTCTCTCTCCTCATTTCATCTTCTTCTTCCTCTAGCAAAGAGAAACCTTCTCATGTGTTGAGAATCCTTCTCTTTAAAAGGAAAACCAAACCCTAGTCACTCTCTACTCATTCTAGGTTGAAGGTTTAGCAAGCCGGAAACCCTAGTTCACTCAAAGATCGAGGAAGAGCCCAAAGGTCGAACCTTCGAGGTGGATCCATCTTCGACGGAAGAAGGCGACGAAAAGAGAACCATCAACCCCTACAAGATTTTAAGAAGAAGGAGTTCAAGTTTAGGTATAACTTTCATCCGAGTAGCTAACTCTCTTTAGCGTATTTGCTAGTTTAGTTTAGACAACGATCCCGACCTTGTTTAGTCCATGTTGCCTCTTGCGATAAAAATTTGTTTTTTTATACCGTTTCCGCCTCCCCGTAAGCACCGGGGGTCGCAATATGGACTTACAGGTACTAGCTGGATTTAACGGCTACCCTTGTATTGAACGAATAGAAGATCAACAAGCAAACTTTTCCTAACTCCCGTAGAGCCTATAAGCAATACTTACTGTATGGTCCGGTCTCTTCGTCTGATATATCGCATATTGAGTCTGGGGGTGGAATCGTCAGACCCCACTAACTCGATAAATCATGCCGATGTGTAGCCTATAACCTTTTGAGAAACTACTGATAACACATACACGTAAATCTCATCAGCCCTAGCCAGGGAATTGCTGTTATAGCCAATCGAGCATAGCACAATATCAACTCCCAATACCAGGACTGTACCCAAAATCCACCTTTTTGCATGACTCTTTTGAGCCGTGGTAGGGAGAAAATCAAAGCACAGCGGGAACCAAACAAGACACTATGACGATCTAGGGTCTACAGACTAATCTGTATAAGTGTCACCAGAGAACTGCTATCTGACGATAGGTATGGTACCATCTAGGAGTTCTCGACGAGTCCTGTTCGGTGTACCCATTCTCCAATGAGAACCTATGTACAATCTTTGATGTCAAACACCAATGGTTATAGGATCAACCATCGCCCCATACAGGGTCAAGAAACGAACACACTAGTTTACTCTGGAATATTGATGCCCTGTTCGATACTCCCTCGACTAGGAACTGTTAAAGGACGTGCTTATGGACTACATAAGCCCCATTAGTATGATCTGCATCATAGTCCTGGCAGTCAAGCCAACATCCTAAGGGCTTTATCAACATGTATCAAAGAGACAGTAAATTAAAACAAGTGTACATGTTATGATAAAGAGCAACCAGATAGCATACTATCATGTCGAGCAAGAATGTACTCTATATATTTGTCCAAGCATCCACTATAATATACAATAATGGCCTATAAGGCATACATATTCCTAAAAAACCCATCCGCATGAGCTTTTGAAAGGGTCAACAAGGCCATATGACTTTCCTAACCAATCGTATATAATGCTACAAACAAGCATCAATTAGCTACCGTAGACTATGCCTTGATAGAGTCAATAAACGTAGCATGAATACTAACCACTACTCATAGGAAATGGTGGTGGTCTACGGCTAGTTTTTAGCGAAAAAGCTTTAATGTAATGAACTTGATCTCATTGAAGGAACCGTGTAGTTTTGAAAAGGAGTGGTTTAGGCTCCGTATTTAAAACGCTGGTTTTGAAGAAAACCGAATGGGCAACAACACCACAATTTTTTGCTAAAGAGGTCATTCCCAGTGAAGGGATCTAGGCTCTTTCCTCATCGAATGAAGTGTGGGATATTCCAAAATGATTACCGCTATGCAAAGCAAAAGATTATGGCTATTGATTTTAAAACTGAGGTTCCGACAACATCATTATCAAGTTTGTTTTCTTGCATTAATGAGAATTAATGCGGTCCCATCAATTAATAATATCACACCAGAAGACATAAAAATAACCACGCATATATATACCATCCGCATTCGCCACATAGACCCGGATCTTCACCGTAAGGTTACTTAATTTACGGCAGGACGGGGTTAGGACTAGCGCAGATTCAAAACATATATAGCGTCAATTATATATATATATATAATATATCATCATTCATCTCAAATGCATGATATAACACAAGTATCACAGCAGAAACAATCACAATATGGAAATGCAGATAAACTAGAAAAAATACATTTTAATGGAGCCTTAAATGAAATGTAATTTTTTCGGTCGTGTCGACAGCCCGTAGTATCAGACCTAGACCCCTGCGAGTGCGGCAAGCCACCCGCCAATACCAGAAGCGAGACAACCCCAATCATCAAAGTGAGTGGGCCATCCAGCACTTCCAAAATCCGTTGACTTAGACACCCTCCGCGGGTCAAACCTATACCCCCTATGAGTGGAGAATAGCCCGCTAATTCTAAAGTAAGTGTAACATTTCAGAAAATATAAAATAATATTTTTGGGATTTAAATAATAAAATATTAAATTTTACGAAAACTATATGAGTATGGATTTGGGTTTTCATAGAATGGTATAATTTTATACCTATATTTTAGAAAATATTAAGAAAGTAATATGAATTATTATTTATGAAAGCATTTATTGGATTTAGGAATTTATAAATCATTATACAATTATTTACATACAAGTTTATGTTAAACATGATTAGTAGATTACTAATCATGCATTAAGCCAAAACATTTTTTTGTTAAAACCATGTTTAATGTGCCATGACATATTGTATTATGTTTCATACATGGGTTTGTGTTTCTTTTGTTTTAAAATTGAAAAGATGTAAAAAGAAAAAGGGAAAGGAAAATGAGAAGGAGACATGATGTGACCATAATTTATGAGGAAAGAGAGAAGGGGGGGGGGAGATCATGGTTACTTGACCATTCCTCCTTCATTCATTTTCCTTCAAACTTATTTCTTCTTCTCCCTCATCCTCTTTATCCTCAACCTCCTCCATCTCTACTACCACGTTGCACCACCTTTAAAACCTCATCAAAACCTCACACCACCTTCACAAAAAATGTCTATAATCTCATCCTACACCACATGGTGAGATCAAGTTGAAGTTTTGAGTACTTTAGATCATCTAGGAATTTTCTTGATGTGCTCCCTTGATGTAAAACACTCACCTTTGTTCAAGTTTTATGTTTCCTAAGCTCAAATCTTAGTTTAGAGATACAAAGTTTAAGTTTGTGATCTTGGAAAATTCTAGGATGAGAATTAGTGAATAAAATTTGTAGTAGAGCTTATTGGAGGTGCAGTGAGAGTCTATTGGCCTAGTAGTGATGGTAGACTTGTTTAAAATAAGCTTTGATGTTTCAAACACGAACTTAGAATTTTTCGATATCGGTTTTTAACGAAATGTGGTGATCAATTAGAATCTGGGATGAATTGGGGACTCTGAAAATTTAGTTGCAGATATAGTGAGATGTGCAGGCAAATAGGAAGCTACCCCTGAAGCACGAGCCCCCACTTCTTTCTCTTGGCCGCCAAAATAATCATTTTGGCCGCAAATTGCAGCCAGAGTTGGGGTTTGGTTTTTGGTCCATAGCTCAATTATCCGATAACTAGGCCTATTCAATCTGCAAAATGTTCTAATTTCACCTTAGGTAGAATCTAGGAGTGTTTTGTGACATTTGAAAACATGGTTTTTGGATATTGAGTTTTGACTCGGTCGTTTGACGTTCGTACGTCAACGGCAGGGGTGTTTTGTTGATCTTGCATGCGTTGACCATTGGTTCTAACCTATGTACGCTTTGCTTACAGTATCGGTTTACAGAAGTTGATTTCGATTTTGATACGATATGTGTTGACTTGTAGGTACATTGGCATGGACTTCCAGGGCGACAAAGGAGAACAAGGCGTTCATCGACTTCGGCTGGAGCGAGGATACTAGGTGAGTAGATGTTTATGTACATAAGAAGTCGGGTGGTTGGCGTATAGCAACCCCGCAACTAGTACTAGGGTATTAGAGATATAGTATATATAGATATTCTAGATGTGTGTACCCAGATAATAGGGTTCTGGGATACTATAAACCACAGTAGTGTATGTGTAGGAAGGTATATCCCTAGTTTTAGTTTTCATTAGTCCATGAAATATGTATTTACGCTTATATATATATGTCTATAAACATGAGGAAAATTACAGGATGATTTAATGAGATGAGGATATGATCGTATATGATGACACGAGTCGAGATGATTTGGTATGAGGATACGAGGCGATATATATATATATATGATATGATATGACATGAGATGATATATGATGATATGAGATGAAGTGATGTACTTGAGTATCGATTCATACTAATGATCAGTGATATCGTACGGTGGATTATAACATACATGATATGATGAGAATGGATCGCCGACATATACATATCAACTCGAGAGATATTGATTCAAATCATTAGGTAGATGTTAGAATATAGTTATAGCCATACCTATTTTCAAAACTAACGAATCGTTAGGCACTTTTATATGATAACTTTAAGGAATGCTACGAATTTTCAAATGGTATCTTTTTCTAAAATATCGTAGCCCTTAATTTCAAAACAACGATTCTTACTATTTTAACTGTTACTGTATGGCTTATACTTGGTTACGTATTATATACTGTTCACGTTACGTTATCTTATTTCCGCAGACGTTTGTCATATTTTTCCTTTACGATATATATAACCTACGTTCTGTGTACTTACCTTATTAGGACTTTGTCTGTTAGGACACATGCACCATTACCGATGATGCGCATGTTGCATATACACCTACTTGCCGACTCACACACACATCATCGGTAATTGCCATGCCATGTACATATTAGAAATTGCTATGTCGCTGTATTGTTCCCTAAATTTTAGTATTATAATTATTGTTTAGTACTCATTATTGCACATACTAGTTTAGATATTTCACTTCCTTACCTAGTTACATGACATGCTTATATAAAAACACTGGTTATACCTTGCAGTACTGTTCTGTGCTTGTATTTACTGTTCCATCATGATTACATGATTATGAGACTCTGTTTTCATGAGATTGTTGGATTTGAGAACCGCATATATATTTTTAAAGTCTTATGATTGTTTTAAAAACGCGGTTTCTCTTGATATGATATTTCCACGTCCACTATGCATTTTCTCAGTTCTGAGTTATGTGTATACCCGATTTGAAGAGAGAGGTGGCACCGTCTGCGGGTACAAGATGGACCCGGTACGGTTCTCTGGGGTAAGAAGATCATATAAAGAGATATTGAGCCCGACAGGCGAACACTACCTACCGGTGATAGTATTGGACTTAGCGGATATCTGGAGGATACTGACCGGAGTGATATGAGATAGTTGGATATGAGAATTGATCTGATGAGATGGTGCCTGAGGTATAAGAATTTACGTGTCGATGCTGGACATGGGTTTTGCGATGATTTTGAGTGTCGATATTGGGTACTCAGGTTTCATGATGATTTGATGTGTCGTTGATGGACATGTATGCCCTAGAGGCTATTATTGATGAAATAGTGGATGCTTGGACATATATATTGAGGAATTTCTTGCTCGACATGATGGTATGCTATTAGCTTACCTTTATCTTAACATGTAGACTGATATTTATAATTTCTGTCTCTTACATGTTTATAAAGCCCTTAGGATATGTACTTGACTACCAGGATTATGATGAGATCATACTAGTGGGGCCAGGGTGGTCCAAAAGTACATCCTTTAATCGGTTCCTAGTCGATGGAATATCGGGACTAGGGCATCGATATTCCAGAGTAGACTAGTCTGTACGTTTCTTCTCCCTTAGAGGGTGATGGTTGATCGCACAACCATTGGTGTGTGATATCAAAGATTGTACACAGGTGCTCATTGGAGAATAGGAACACAGAACATGACTCGTCGATGACTCCTATGTGGTAGTATACCTATCGTCAGATAGCAGTCCTCTGGTGACACTGGTACAGGTTAGTCTGTAGACCCGAGATCGTCGTAGAGTCTTTTGCGGCTCCTATTTTGCTTTGATTTCCTCCCTACCACGCTCAAAGGAGACGTGCAAACAGGTGGATTTTGGATACAGTCCCGAGTCGCATGGAAGCAATGAGCGATAGGAGGGGTTTCGTCTCTCCCGGTATTGGGGGTTGATATTACACTATGCTCGATTGGCAATAACTGGAAGTCCCTGGTCAGGGCTACTGCCGAGATTTACTGATAAGAGTTATCAGTAGTTTCTCAAACCATTATCGGCCAGACATCGACATCGGCATCGATTTTAAAATGTCCCTTAAATTTTTTTTAAGCAACTACAGAATGTTGTATGTGATACAACTTGAACACTGGAGAAATTCGAGGCCAAAATATCAAGTTTGACTCGGCGAGCTCACTCCAAAAACCTGCCTCACCCGTTTTTTGGTCTCTTTTTTGGCTCGAAATTTTTTGGTGTTCCAGTAGCTTAATTTTGGGGTTTCTGGTATTGTTTGATTAGTCCAAAATTACATGCATTGTTAATTTTGTTTAGGGACTAACACGGAGTGTTTCTTAATCGTAATTGTTGCGTCGTTTTAGGTTTTAGTTTGATATGGATGTAGTAGTTGGAATCCACATTTAATTGGTTTTGTGAAAACTATTTAGTGTTTATAAATCTAGCGTTTTAGTCTCGGTAGATCGATTGCCACGAAGCTTCGATTCGGATTGAAACTCCGTCGCAATCGCGTATCATACGTGAATACTCGTTGATTAACTTTACTAGATAGCCTCGCCCTATTTCCCCAACCAAGTGACTATAAGAGAACCCCGTTGCCAATAGCACCCACTCGGGTGCTCACGGCCACGGTGTTCTGTCTAAGTGCACTTGGTCGACGACATTAGGGGTGCGGCCGTCTACTATAGTTTCCGACGCGTATTCGATCGGGTAGTAAGGAATCCTATTGAATTACTCGACTAAAATATTGAAAAGAGTTTTTAACATGTGACTAAAATGCAAGGTTTATAGAGTTAGGCATGAAATCTGGAATATGAGATATGCCGGGTTTATGATGTCTAAGGATATGCGGATTCTAATTATTGCAGTTTTACATTTCTTTTCTGCAACCGTAAGTGTAATACGTGGGGTATCCCAAATCTCATTGCTATATATCAACGAAATTTGGAATACGCGTATTTGCTTATGTTGATGATATGTGATATCATGTGTTGCTGGTGATATATTTTATTGGATCGCCATAATTGAATAGCTGGGTGTTTTATGTAAGATGAGAGTTTTTTCAATTTTCATTCATATAAAATTTGTATGTAATATTCTTTTATTGGGGCACATCTGTGTTGAGGATAATGTCACCACTGTTGTATATTATTTACTTTTCTGCATTAGGATAGAACCAAGGTAGGGAGCACAAGTAACCGGGTTCTAGGGTCCATTGGGAGACCATCTCAAGGAGTTGAAACCGGGTCTTCTAACTCTAGAATTGGTAGGGTTACTTGCCGCTCTCGTAGGGGTCTATGGGATGTGGGTTTAGCTATTCATCACGACCATAGAATCCGTGTTTTACATTACTGGCTAAATTTAAAACACAGAAACCCTAGTATATCCAATATTTCATATGTTTCTTCTGCTGCTTAGTTCTGTGATGTGATCATATAAATGCGTGAGATGAATGTTCTATTATATATATGACATATAATAAGCGTTGCTTATGTTTTGCACCCATGCTAGTTCAGCCCCCGCTCTGCCGGTAGTTAAGTAACCTAACGGTGCATGACGGGGTCCAGTGGAGAATGCGGATGGTATAAACGTACGTTCTATTTTCGTTTCACTTTTCTGTAATGTATAGGAAACATTAAATGATGGGACTTCATTAACGAGATTAATGAAAAGAAAGAAACCAAAAGATGATGTAGAATCAAATTTTTAAAAAGGGTAGCTCTAGTTTTTGCTTTGTATAGTGCTAATCCTTGATGAATATCCAGCACCTCATTCAATGAGGAAAGAGCCGAGATCCCTTCACCGGGAGTGACCTCTTTAGCGAAACTAGTAAATGCTACAACTCACTCGGTTTTGTTTTTGATAGCTTCTTTAGTTTTTGCTTTGCATATTGGTATTCCTTGATGAATATCCATTACCTCATTCGATGAGGAAAGAGCCGAGATCCCTTCACCGGGAGTGACCTCTTTAGCAAAACTAGCAAAATCCTCAAAAACACTCAGTTTCAAAATCACCAGATTTTACAACGATATCAAGTTCATTACGCTCATGGTTTTCTTCAAAACTTGCTTAGCCCTCCATCATTTCAGATAAGTGCTATTTTAGTATTCGTGCTACATTTGTTGGCCTGCGTCAAGGCGTAGTGTGCGGTAGCTGAATTAGTGCTTATCTGCAGCAATGTGATGCGATTGGATTAGGGTAGTCATGCGACTTTGTTGGCCTACGTCAAGAGTCGTGCGGGTGGGTTTAATTCAGTCAATAAATGAATGGGTTGAACTTGACTAACGCCCTATGGTTTGTTGGCCTGCGTCAAGGTCATAGGACGTTAGGGGTAAAAACTAATATCGGGAATTTCAAGTGTTGAAATTTGCAATAAGATTGCATATCTTTTATATGATAGTTGGATCCCGATACCCACTATGAGTAAGAGTTACTCCTGGAAGAGTTTAGCACTTTACAATTAGGTAATCAAGTAGGTGTCTAGAAAGATGTCAACGGGGTTATACCTATAGGGAAACGAGGTGTATTTTAATTAGGTCCGTGCGAAAGCACGAGGAACCTCCCATGGAGTACCGATACCTGCATGGCCGAACGATTGGCGAACATGTAGGGTGTAATTAAATCCCGGCTAATCTTACCTTTTAGGGTTTGAAAGAAGATTTGATAAAAACAGTGGGAGCTATCCTGATTAGATAAAATAACCAATCTAATCTTGCAAAGAGCGCACGCAAAGTGATTATCCTTCTCTCTCTCCTGGTAGTGACCAATGAAATGCCTTAATCAAGATAATAATATGGATGTATTGACTGAACCTACTTATTATACTGGGCTTGGTTTCGCTGTATCTTATGGTTGTCATAATTTTGAGCAAGGAATAGGGGAATATCCGGATTCCCACGCCACCCAAACGAAGAATAAGCATGTTGATGCATTGTCTTCAGGTATATTCGTAACCAAGAACTGTTTCTCAGTTACCTCTACATCCTGGGTATTGGATACCAGATCAGGATACCCCACATGTAATTTGTTACATGGGCTATAGAAAGGTGGAGAACTAGGAAAGGGTGATATATTTCTAGTAGTAGAGATAATGCAATTGTTGCAGCCAAAGCAGTTGGCAGATATCACCTAGTGTTACTAACTGGTAATACAATGATTTTGAGCAACTGTTATTTCGTACCAATAATATTGTGAATATTTTCCTAAATCAAGTGTTGATTGGGTAAGGTACATTGTATAACAGTGCACACGTTCTGAATCAAACTACAGTTCTAAACGTACAGAACACACAAAAGAGGAACGGTTAAGAAATGAACGAAGTCTTCTTGTGGCACTGTAGACTGGGTCATATCAATGAAACAAGAATAGCTGAAGTTCCATAAGGATGCATATTTGAATCCGTTCGAATTTACATCTTATGAAACATTCCAGTCATGTCTCAAAGACCAGGTGAACAAATCTCCATTTACTGCAAACAGAGAAAGAGCTATTGAACTCTTGGATAGATACATAGTGATGTATGCGGTCCTATGTCTTCACATTCCAAGGATGGTTCCGCATACTTTATTATATTCACCGATGTTCTCTCAAGATACGGACATGTGATCTTGTTGAAACACAAATATGAATCTTTTAAGAATTTCAAGTAATATAAGATGAAGTTGAGAACCAGATGGGTAAAGGTATTCAAATCCTTCGATATGATCGAGGAGGAGAATACTTGAGCATGGAATTCTGAGACTATTTAAAAGAGAACGAGATTCTCTCTCAGTTTACTCCTCCGTATACACCACAACACAACAGTATATCGGGGTGGAGGAATCGCACCCTATTAGATATGATGCGCTCTATGATGAGTACTTCTGAGTTGCTTATTTCCTTTTAGGGACATGCATTTGAGAAGATGCATACCTATTGAATAGAGTTCCGATCAAATCCGTTTCCTATCACTCTATATGAGATATGGAATGGAAAAAGACCATCTCTTAAATGAGTTAAGATATGGGGTTGTCCGGCCTATGTTGAAAAGTAAAATCAAGACAAGCTAAAGGCAAGGTCAGTTCTGTGCAAGTTTGTAGGATATCCCAAACATTCGCGACGTTATATCTTCTACCACACTGAGGAACAAAAAGTGTTTTGTTTCTTGACATGCCAACTTTTTAGAAAAGGAATTTCTTGTGGAAGAAATTAGTGGCGATAAGGTAGAACTGGAAGTAGTTCCAGCAAAGCAAACTATAACTGATGATTTGGTGGAACTGGAGGATTCAATAGTCCCCGACGAATCGTAGTCACTCCGCAGATCTAGTTGGGTTCCTCATCCACCTGAGAGATACTATGGTTTTCTCTTAGATCGTTGGAGCGAGGATTGCATCATGTAGATGATGACCCAACTAGTTTTGAGCCGGCCATCACAAGTGGAGACTATGTGAAATGGCTGGATGCTATGCGATCTGAGATGGAATCCTTGTGCACCAACAATGTATTGACTTTTGATGTTGCTCCTGAAGGTGTATAACCCATTGGGAACAAGAAAATCTTTGAGAAAGATAATTTGGTGTAGATTGTAAAGTTAAGAGTTTCAAAGCTAGACTTGTCGCTAAGCTTATGTCCATCAGGATCCTACTTTCCATTGCTGCATACCATGACTACGCTATATGGCAGACTGCACGTCAAAACCGTTTTCCTAAATGGTGATTTAGAAGAGTGAGTGTATATGACACTGCCAGAGGGCTTCATAGACGGTGGGAGCAGCGGAAGCATGTGCAAGCTGCTTAAATCCATCTACGGCTTAAAGCAGGCATCACGGAGATGGAACAACTATTTTAATGAAGCTGTCAAAGAGTTTGACATCATCAAAAAGGTAGAAGAACCATGTATAAATAAGAAGATTGTAGAGAGTATGGTTGTCTTCCTCGTATTATACGCGGATGACATACTCTTGATAGGAAAGAGTGTTCCTATGCTACACTCGGTCAAGCACCTTTTATTATACAGGTTCTCCATGAAAGATCTAACTAATGTCTCCTACATCATGGGGATATAAATCTATAAAGATATAGATCTATAGAAATAGATCTAAATGGATTTGGGATTGTCCCGATCCAGGTACAAAGATACCATACTAAAGGGTTTAGTATGGACGATCCAGGTACCCTCTTGTTCAAGAATCACTCTCTCCAAAGAAATATCTCTCGAGACTTATCACGACTCGAAATTGGCACGTGATGCATTTAAAGTACGTAACGTCTACAGGCGTAATGCAATTCAAGTAAGCCGAAAACCCAGAAATCTAAACATTCCTAAAAAGGTATAAGTGGAGAAAACATTGTTAAAACTTTTTGGAATTTCAAATGAAAATCATTAACTTAAGTTTCTTTCTTAAAAATCTCGGCAGCACCTCCTTTGTAAAAACTAGCCCCGAAACGGTTACAACATAAAGTATAAGTAAAGCATCCCCAACGGGAGCAAATCCAGGCCCAAAGGCGGAAACAACCACCTCAGGAGGATATAAGACGCCGTAGCGAAGAAAATGGATGATATAAAATGAAAACAGCATAAAAGTTAAAGCTGCATAAAAGGCCGGCTCACACGAGCACGACACCCAAGTCACAAAATAATATACAATATCGTCCTCAGAACTCGTCTCTAAGTAAATACATGAAAGTAGTAGATGGAGAGTACTAGATACAACAAAAGATATACGATGTATATAAACGGATAACCACGAAATCCACCTATAGAAAAGGCTCAAGCCAGCCGTTGCGGTATTCGCAAAAGTGGAGATAATATGAAGCCCTGCCGCTACCACTCTGAAGGACACCTGCAAAACACTGTGGCACAACGCGGGGGTGAGTTGCCAACTCGTGAATAGTAAATAACGTATGCAGGTAATCGCAGGTATGCACGCACTGCGATAATCTATCACATGCAAGCTGATAGTATAATATGGCAATATGTATATGCAACAGTCATGAAAGATACTCTATCAGGTACTACTAATACATGAAGCAATGCATATCAAATAAATGCTGAGTATGGGATAAAACAAGTCATCCTCATAGAATCCTCATCGTGGAAAGACTAGTGTCCATCAATGACACTCCGAATCCCAATACCAAAGGCACCGCATCCTCAGATCGGCCCTCATATCCAGTAAGTCTCATGGAACCTGAGTGTCCAACATCGACACCCGAAAAGATCATGAAAACTAGTGTTCAGCCTCGACATGTAAATACTCATCTCTCAGGCACCGTCACCCGGACTGGCCCTGATGTCCACGTATCATACGTCTCACGGGACCTGAGTGTCCAGCTCCGACACTCGCAATCCACATATCCATACGTCTCATAACTCCGGTCGGTATCTTCCAGATATCCGCCGAGTCCAAATACTGTCACCGGTAAGGTAGTACTCCCCTGCCTCGGACTCATCGCCATCATCTGCGATCTTCTTGTCCCGGGTACCTCCGGGCCCCACCATGTACCCGCACACGGCCTCGTCCACTCCTCGCATCGGGTATCTAACACAAGTCTCAGAACCGAGAAATCTCATCGTGGACGCATCGAAATATCATATCAATAGAAACCGGGTTTTTCAAACAGTGCATAATTTCATGAACTACCATGGTCCTCAAATCCAGAAAACATCATGTGAAATCCATATCTCAATGCGAAATCCATGAAATATAATATATGCAACATTAAACAGTAATATCGGCATATAAAGGAAAAACCGCTATTTGAATGCATCAAGTTATTAAATATATCATGCGGTTTCCAAATTTCTCCAAAGTCCATGCAACATCACATAAAGGTGAACATGTAGCCATAGCGAGGTATGTGTGTAACCATGTCGGTATAGAAAGATATGTGTATCTATATGTAAGCATGTATGTATGATGCATTTCATATGCGCAATAGCATAAGAATCAATGTCTCCATGTCGATGACAATACAATACCACATAGGGGTATATGTAGCTCTAGCAAGGTAAGTGAGTATACATGTAAGTATGTGTGCATGATGTACATGTAGATATGGCAAGATATGGGTATATACCTATCAATAATGATGTAATACCATATAAGTATATATGTAAACATGTAGGTATAGCAAGGCATATATGTAAGCATGTAGATATACAGGTATGCTATATCTCATATGCACAATAGAAATAAGGATCATGTCTAAATGTCCCTAACCAATATAATATCACATATGTATAGGTGTAGTGCGTGTCATGGAAATTACCGACGGTGTGTGTGTAGCATACAATTTATGCTCGTGCAATATGAACCGTTAGTAATGGTGTTGTGTCACATTAATACTATGTTAATATGCAATAGGAAAATGAGGTATGCAACAATGGTATACATGCACAATCAATGTCCATATACTTATAACTAGTAATCATATCATATAATCTAGCCTAGACGCATAACGCCATGCGGGCGATTCCCCAGTAGATGTTAAATCTACTCACCGATGACCTCGAGCTAATTAAATCCGACCACCTGCTTCTCTTTCTTCGCAGCGTCCGAAGTCCTTGCTCGCGATACTAAAATTTCACAAACACAACACATAAGACTAAATATCCTGCGCCGACACAAAGTCATCGAAACTCAAGGATAATGTCCACAAGTTATAGACATTATGCCCTTAGTGCACAAAACACGTACGATATCAGCACAACCCTAGCCAGGAACGCAAAACGACATAACCACCGAGCCTAGACCATGATCGTACTGATCGCGCATTCACAACACAATATATATATCGTGGAAGAATATAAATATAACATCACAATGCCAATTGAAACCCACGCCTAATTTATCCGAAAACCTAGCAAGCAACTTTTAATCATTTAAGCTCAAGTTTAGAAGTTTAAACAATTCTAGCAATCACAATCATCAAAAACTAGCTTAACTAAGTCACACGAACCTTTACTACAATTTAAATCTCATCCATATAAGATTTAGTAAAAGTTAGTTTGCAATTAAGCTTAATTTGACAATTAGGAAAATAACAAAAAACATTCTCATAACTAGGATAAGTTTTCCAAGTCTAAACTTCTGGATTAACCATTTTAAACAATCAAAACGCTAACTTGATATTCATAACTCTTTCTAGAATTTCAAAAACTTGCTAATTAATGATTTATTTAAACATATAATAAGCTAGATTAAAGTATTACAACAACAACTAAGTTTAGGGTTAGGAGATTATACCTCACACTAGATTCACAAACTTGCAACTAAACTTCCAAATTAGCCTCCAAAATGCTAACTTTCATGAAGATCCAAGATTGGTTAGGGTTAAAGAATAATGTGTATGGATTTGTATTTGAGTTTGTGGGATTATTTGATGATTTTTGATAATTTATTTGAGCTTTTAGAAGTGCAAATGGGGTGAAGAAAATAGTGGGGCAGCAAGGGGGGAGGGTTCGGCCAAATCATGAAGAATAGGGAAAGTTGTGGATGAGTGTGGAAATTTCTAGTCTAAAACATCAATTAATGCTCATTAAAGCACCTCCCATCCATGCCACCTCTTAATCTTTTAAACAAAAATTCCTTTAAATTCAACAAATATCTAGATATTTTCAAGGATATTTTGCAAAGATGGTTTAATGCTTAATCTTGTGATTAAGTTAGCATAAATTCACTTTAGCATAATTAACCCAATCAAATTTGTAATTACCACTAATTAAGTGCATAATTAAAAGATTATAATAATATTTTAATTAAGGAAAAAAGTGAACTAAAATTTTCAAGTGACAACTAAACACCGCAAACTAGCAATTTCCTAGTGAAACTAGGTGCAGTTAAGTCTATACTGAAAAATGATCATTTCTTGGTTTTTTTTCTCCGGAAAACACAACTTATTTTACCTATTATCGAAAAATTCACCTAAATGATTTCTAAAATGTTACAAGACTGATTTGGAGAGGGCTCACATACAAGGGATACCCTATGCTTTGGCAGACGGATCAATCATGTATGCGATGTTATGTACCAGACCTGATCTAGCTTACTCACTAAGTGTAGTGAATAAGTATCGAAAAGATGTTTGGGAAAACCACTGGATAGATGAAGAACATTCTTAAGTGCTTGAGAAGGACTAAAGAGATGTTCTTGGTGTACGGTAACGGTGAACTCCAAATGGAGTCCTTTACCGATTCAAGCTTCCAGAGTGATAAGGACGACAGAAAGTTAGTCTCGGGTTTTGTCTTCACCCTCAGTGGAGGGACGGTATGTTGGAAGGGTTCTAAGCTATATACCGTAGAAGACTCGTTGATAGAGGCTAATTACATCGCTACCAACGATGCTGTCAAAGAGCTTGTCTGGATGAAAAAGTTCATATAATGAACTTGGTTCCTACCATTGGGCATCCAGTACCTGTGTATTGTGATGACAATGGAGCTGTGGTGTTGGCCTAGGAACTCCGGTCCCGTCAGCGATCCAGACATATTCTTAGATAGTATTACCTGATCAGGGAGATAGTTTATCTCCGGGAGATCGAGGCCATGAGAGTTGATAAAGAAGATAACACAGCAGATCCACTCACTGAGGCTATCCCCCAGATGCTATTCGAGAGAATTTTAGGACGTCAGGTATGAGATACTACAACAACTGGTCTTATTGCAAATCGGAGATTGTTAGGAATATGCATGCCCTAGAGGCCATTATTGATGAAATAGTGGATGCTTGGAAATATATATTAAGGAATTTCTTTCTCGACATGATAGTATGCTATCAGATTACTTTTATCTTAACATGTAGACTGGTATTTATACTGTCTGTCTCTTACATGTTGATAAAGCCCCTTAGGATATGCACTTGACTACCAGGATTATGATGAGATTATACTAGTGAGGCCAGGGTGGTCCAAAAGTACATCCTTTAATCAGTTCTTAGTCGAGGAAATATCGAGACTAGGGCATCGATATTCCAGAGTAGACTAGTGTGTACGTTTCTTGTCCATTAGAAGGCGATAGTTGATCCCACAACCATTGGTGTGTGACATCAAAGATTGTACACAGGTGCTCATTGGAGAATGGGTACACCGAACAAGACTCGCTGATGACTCCTATGTGGTAGTATACCTATCATCAGACAGCAGTCCTCTGGTGACACTGGTACAGGTTAGTCTGTAGACCCGAGATCATCATAAAGTCTTGTGTGGCTTCCATTGTGCTTTGATTTCCTCCATACCACGCTCAAGGGAGACGTGCAAACAGGTGGATTTTGGGTACCGTCCCGAGTCGCATGGAGGTAATGAGCGATAGGAGGGGTTTCGTCTCTCCCGGTTTTGGGGGTTGATGTTGCGCTATGCTCGATTGGCTATAACTGGAAGTCGGCCAAGGCTGCTGCCGAGATTTATTGATAAGAGTTATCAGTAGTTTCTTAAACCGTTATAGGCCAGACATTAGCATGAATTTCCACGTTACTGGGGTCTGACGTTTACCACCTCTAGACATGATATGCAACATATCAGACGAAGAGACCGGACTGTATGGTAGTGTTACTGATAGGCTTCATGGAGACTATGGACAAGCTTTCTTGTTGATCTTCATATCGCTCAATACCCGGGTAGCCGTTACGTCCAGCTAGTACTGCTAACGGCTTGTGGGTGACTGATGTGATCATTACCTACCACTGGCGTATTGACGAGTCTTTAGAGTCTCACACAGAAATTCCCTGGTTCAAGCGAAACGAAGTAGGACACATATGTGATATGTGTGTGGGCCTGATTAAATACATGTATGTGATACCGTATTGTAATCTGGCAGTTATTTGTTATCGGTTCGATTATATGTGATATAACCAGATTGTCGAATCAGTGTTGATTTGATAATGTGATATACAGATAAATGATATTAGTCGGTCATATGTGATATAACCGGATTATTAAATCATGTGTTGATTTAATAATGTGATATAAATTATATATGATATAATAACACCTTAAGTTATATCATTAACTCACTAATTATTCTTCATTATATATATATATATATTAATATATATGATATATATATATATAATGAAGCATGGCTTGAATTTCTATTTTTAAGAAAAATAGAAATGAGATGGAAAATGAGAGCATGGTTGCAAGCATGAGATTTATATTTGTTTATTCATCTTGACTCACTATTCAAGCATGGTTGCAATTTTATATTGCAAATTTCCTTTCTTGAATGTGTGAGGGGTCAAGGGTTGCCAACCATTCTAAGCTCACTCTCAACACTTAGCCATTTTCTTTAGTAGCTCTCATTTTTCTCTCATGCTCTCTAGCTTCTTCTTCTTCCTCAAAGTCACGGTTCAAGCTTCAACCCTCACATGTGATATGAATCATGAAGCTTGAACACAATCTTGTGAGCTTTAACATCTCCTGCTTCACCATCCTACATATGACTAGCGATCGACAATAGCGTGTTTACTACGCTAAGAGTTTAGAGTAGAGGTAGCTTGAATTGGAGAGACTTCGCATGGATCATCTTTGGCACAAAGGTCTTTGGAGAAAGATCGTCCAAAGCCTCAAGTTGAGCCTAATGGAGTCGCGGGACTACTACACAGAGTATGTGAAGTGAAATACTCGATCTACGAGGGTATAGCCATCTTTCGCTTCTTTCGTTTACTTGATATTAAACCTTAAACCCTAATCACCTAGCTAAAGATCTTGTTTAGTCTTGCTTAGCGCCATAAAAAATTTGAATTTAGCATGCTTGATGCCACTTGGACCCCATGGTGGTGCTAGGGTAGACTTTCAGGACACACGTTGGATGATACATGTATATACATACGTATGACACAGATGACTTGATACTATAAATTGTTACATGCACGACATTATTATTATTATTATTATTATTATTATTATTATTAGTATTATTATTATTATTACACATATATATACACGATCACCCTAGATACCATACGGTACAATATTATTATTTACATTGTAATGACTCTGATTTTACTTTATAAGTTTTTTTAAGTTAATGTACAGAATGGAGTTTGCTAGCCTGAGTACAATTTACAAGTTATTTTTGTTTAAGAACAACAAGAAATAACTTGTACCTCATTGGTAAACGCCTTGCACTGATATGACGTAGCCCCTGTGTTCGAATCCCCTCAGGCACATTAGATTTTTTTCTGAATTTTCTTTTAAACTTTTTTGAAGCCCAAAAGATTACACGTGCACTGCACATAAAAATAAATAGTCAGGGAAAATAAATATGTGCACGATGATATATATACAGACTAGGATAAGTGGCCAAGATCCGACGGCTCCCCTCCATTAGATGGCCGACGAGATACTTGTTTGGGCCGGCGGGGACGGGTCGACCGTAGCAAAAGGTCCCCGTACTCTGCACACAAGACACTTCCCCTACCCTATCACCCTTGCACTGTTTGATTTTTCTAAAATTAAACAGAGACTTTAATTTCACTTTAAATCCAATTTTAATGCAGTTTAATTCATTCTTTTAATTCCAAAACCCTAATTTCACACTATAAATATAACCCCATAACCTAGCCCTTCCTCATTCTAAAAATTCTATCCAAAATCCTCAACTTTTTCTAAGTACAAGAAAAGTATAAGTGGAGTTAGCCAAAAACCAACTTCCGGCGAAGAATCGAGCAAGTTTCGGCGACCTCGCGACGCCACGGCAACTACCCCATCTTCTTCTACCTCCTCTTCAACCTTCTAGATAGTAATTCCCTTCTAATACTTCCCCTTCTCCTCTAAAACTTCTTTTTTTTAAAAATATGTCGGAAGTGGAGTTGACACCGATATCTTCTTATTAAACCACTAAAACTACACTCCTTCTTACATTTTCATCATGCATATTCTTACACAATGTTTATAATTACATAACTAATGTTTAGAACAACTTTCACCCTGAAATAACATGAAACATAATCTTAAATTAACTTTACGCTAAAATACCATGAACTTCATATGTTCATCATTTAGTACTTTTGATAGTTATACCTTTAGAAAACTTCACGGGGTAATGACCTATGTCTCATCTACACACATGTTTATATAGAATGATATCCCGTGAGCTTACTTTTATTACAATATTTCATTAAAATAACATGAACTATAAAAACTCGGTTCTCTTTTGAATTGTATTATAAAAACTCTTTGCAAATATGCCTCTACAATCCACTTTAGGGGACCCGCTATTGGATGGTACGGATTATCGCACATCCTTGGGCTAGTAGAGCGAGATGCAGACCTCCTCACAGAGCATTCGGTCTCGAAAGATTTTTAATACGATTTTTAAGAAAAACTAGATTTTCTATTTAATAATAAAATAATTTTTTTATAAATATATAAATATTATTAAACCACACAATTTCAAGATATAACAAAATTCCATGTTTTCTAGAAAAAAAAAATAAAAGAATGACATGTTTCATCAAAATATCTTGAAGTTATCCAAAAGTCAAGATTTAGAGTAAAATACCATGAACTATATGTATCACTAAAATATCTCAATTCTTAAATTACACATCCATAGAAACCCTAAAAAATATAAATAACTTCTCGATGTTATTTTGAAACTCTATATTAAAAATATTTTTCATAAAACCCCCTCGAGCTATATAAAACACTGTTAAGGATTTTAGTAAATATAGGTTTAAGCGGGATCAATTCTCTTGAGCCTTATGGAGCCGAAGAAAGTGAGTGCTTGCCTATTTAAGGTAGAAAAACTTAACGGTGTTATCAATGTTAATTGTCTTGGAAAAAGGCACAAATCATGCCATCCATGTATAGTAGTTACCGATAACTCCCGAATCTAACTCAGGATCCAAAGCAGTTCTAAGTATCTGACTCAAGTCTGAATCTAAATCAAGCTTGAATTCAATCCAAACCAAAATCCAATTCAAACATGAATCCAAACTCTAACATGTTTACTTAAACCTGAACCTGAATACCAGAACAATATCAAAATGCAAACATGACTTGATTTGACCGAACCATGGCTATAACTTGATTTGATTACATGACTACTTGTTTACATCCTGTACCTGATTACATGAACAACTTATATCCATGGTCTCGGCAAGTCTGATATTTATAATCTATATAAATCACATTACGGGGTTAAAGGGGTAGATTGGTCTGGAATGTGTTCAAAGTGGCACGATGATGAACACTAAAAGACACCTATATGAACTCCCGTGCCGTTGTCTCGTGGGTTTTGACGGGGCCTTGTACTTACATGTTAACATAGTCCACGGAATAGTTGGACTCCACTCGTATACACTTATACATTCTATAAAAAGCTACAAACAACCGCGTTAGTATAGAAAACATATATATGTATAATCACCAGTTCTTTCTCTATACTTGTTCTATTCCATTCTTACTTCTGGGATTTACCGAGCGTTAGTTTGCTGACGACATTCCTGTTTCTTTCTTTCTTTGGAATGTTCGTCAGGAGGACCGGACTCTCAGTAGATCGAGCCCAGTCAGGATGACTTGGACCAGTTCACAGAGAAGCCAGACTTCTAGTTTTTCCTTGTATTTACTTTTCATTTCATATGCCACTGTTTAGGTATTGCTTTATATCTTTGTACTTTCCTTTTCAAAGCAATGTATTATAAAGATGAATGCTAATAAAAGTTGTTGTTTATTTTACATCTCTTGTTATTCTTATACATTTTATTTATATTGCTTATTTAAGCTTAACGTATTTATTTATGAGTAAATACGTCGCGTGCCTCGCCATGTTACCTTCCTCTTACACCGGGAAGCGGAGTGTGACAGGTTTTGTTGGTGGCCCATGCAGGTCAGTTCTGCATGGAATCCTAAGCAATATATATCACAAGAATTATAAGAATCAGTAACTAAACATTCTCTACATTACAAATTCCTTGAACATATCCTAACCTTTCTTTTCTATCAAGGTCATGGATTCTTCCATCTACACCAACACGAACGTCGATGACAACATTATACCACCTACGCTACCACCACTACATACCGTTGCGGACCTACTGATAAGATCAATGGCATTCCTTGAATCAACTAGGAGTCTAGTTGAGGGACAGCAGGAGCAGGCTGCTCTCCTTCACCAAGGACTAGTTCGCACTGAGGCAGCTTTGAGGGCAGCTCATGGTTATATCATGAAGAAGGAAAGGACACCGCCAGCAATGACTTGCAATTATTGTAAGAAGCTCGGACATGTAGTAAAAGACTGCAGACGAGCTAACGGTCTTTGTATGATTTGTGGATCACCTAAACACACTCTGAGAGCTTGCTCAAAGTACAGGGAAGCCGCAAACCCCACACCAAGACTGACTATACAAGCTCCTACCGCGCTACCTTCGTGAAGACCACCTTTACCTCGTCAGAACGAAATGTACTAGCAGGCACAGATAAATGTGCCGAGATGTCAGGCTTACACTTTGGTGGCTATCAAAGCCGAGGCTATAGATTAAGGTAAAACTGATAAATCCCTTCTCATCTTTTCAGCCTTTTCAAACTCTTAAATCCTTTCGTTCTTTCAAACATTTTTCATGCACTTTTGGTACAATATAAGTGGTTCTTTCCCACTACTGTAATCAAACTTTTCTTGAATCTGTTACAACCTCCATCTAAAAATTTCGAGGACGAAATTTTTATAAGAAGGGTAGAATGTAACGACTCTGATTTTACTGTAAATTTTTTTTAAGTTGATATACAGAATGGAGTTTGCAAGCCTGAGTACAATTTATAAGTTGTTTTTGTTTAAGAACAACAAGAAATAACTTGTAGCTCATTGGTAAAAGCCTTGCACTACTGTGATGTAGCCCCTGTGTTCGAATCCTCTCAGGCACATTATATTTTTTCCTAAATTTTCTTTTAAACTTTTTGGAAGCCAAAAAGTTTACACGTACACTACACATAAAAATGAAAAGTCAAGGAAAATAAACATGTGCACAATGATATATATAAAAATTAGGACACGTGGCCAAGATCCGACAGCTCCCCTCCATAAGATGGCCGGCGAGATCCTTATTTGGGCCGGCGGGAAAGGTTCAACCGTAGCAAAAGGTCCCCGTGCTCTGAACACAAGAATCTTCCCCTACCCCCATCACCCCTGCACTGTTTGATTTTTCTGAAATTAAACAAAGACTTCAATTTCACCTTTAAATCTAATTTTAATGCATTTTAATTCATTCTTTCAATTCCAAAATCCTAATTTCACGCTATAGATACAACACCATACCCTAGCCCTTCCTCATTCTAAAAATTCTATCCAAAATCCTCAAATTTTTCTAAGTACAAGAAGAGCACAAGTGGAGTTAGTCAAAGACCAACTTCCGGCGAAGAATCGAGCAAGTTCCGGCGATCCCGCGACACCACCGCAACAACCCCATCTTCTTATGCCTCCTCTTCAACCTTCTAGCTAGTAAGTCCTTTCTAATCCTTCCCCTTCTTCTCTAAAACTTCTTTTTCATAAAATTTGTTGGAAGTGGAGTTAACACCAATATCTTCTTTTTAAACCACTAAACCTACACTCTTTCTTACATTTTCTTCATCCATATTCTTAAAAAATGTTTATAATTACACAACTAATGTTTAGAACAACTTTCACCCTAAAATATCATGAAACGCAACCTTAAATTAACTTTTACGCTAAAATACCATGAACTTCATATGTTCATCTTTTAGTACTTTTCATAGTTATACCTTTAGAAAACTTCACGGGGTAATGACCTACCCCTCACAAACACACATGTTTACATAGCACGGTGTCCCGTGAGCATACTTTTATTACAATATTTTATTAAAATACCATGAACTATAAAAAAACCGGTTTTCTTTTGAATTGTATTATCAAAACTCTTTGCAAATATGCCTCTACAACCCTCTTCAGGGGACCCGCTATTGGATGATACGGATTATCGCACATCCTTGGGCTAGTAGAGCGAGATGAAGACCTCCTCACGGAACATTCGGTCTCGAAAGATTTTTAATATGATTTTTAAGAAAAACTAGATTTTCTATTTAATAATAAAATAATTATTTATAAATATATAAATATTATTAAACAACATATTTTCAAGATATAACAAAATTCCTTGTTTTCTAAAAAAATAATAAAAGAATGACAGGTTTTATCAAAATACCTTCATGTTATCCAAAAGTCATGTTTTACAGTAAAATACCTTGAACTATTTAAGTTAAGATATTATCACTAAAATACCTCAATTCTTAAAATATACATCCGTGTAAACCCTAAAGAATATAAATAACTTCTTGAGATTATTTTGAAACTATATATTAAAAATATTTTTCATAAAAACCCCTCGAGCTATATAAATCACTGTAAAGGACTTTAGTAAATATAGGTTTAAGCGGGATCAATTCTCTTGAGCCTCAGGAAGCTAGAGAAAGTGAGTGCTTGGCTATTTAAGGTAGAAAAACTTAACGGTATTATCAAAGGTAATTGTCTTGGAAAAAGATCTAAATCCTGCTGTCCATGTGCAACAGTTACCGATAACACCCGAATCTAACTCAAGATCCAAACCAGTTATAAGTGTCTGACTCAAGTCTTAATCTAAATCAAGCTTGAATTCAATCCAAACAAGAATCAGATTCAAATATGAATCCAAACTCTAACATGTTTACTTGAACCTGAATCTGAATACCAGAACAATATCAACATGCAAACATGACTTGACTTGATCGAACCATGGCTATAACTTGATTTGATTACATGACTACTTGTTTACATCCTGAACCTGATTACATGAACAACTTGTATCCATTGTCTCGGCAAGTCTGATATTTATAATCTATATAAATCACATTACGGGGTCAAAGAGGTATATTGGTATCTGTTCAGTCGAAAATATTGCATTCTGTAACACATCAATTTCCTCATTATTCTAATCATTTAAGAATAGTTGATATAAATATAACACATATTACCAGTTTGTCTGGAAATTACCAAATACCACATGTTATAGTTATAATCAACATTCTTCAAAGGAAATTGTGTGTTTATTATTTCATGCATGATATTATATATCTCGACAATCTTCAGTAAGATTTTGTGCAGAAAATTATTCAGGTCACAGAACCGGAATCACAAAATTTGCCGATAAAACGCAGCAAGTCAAAAAAATAAAATATAGCAGAGATTCAGAAAAGATAATAAGATTCCAGATGTTATATGAAGACCCAAATATCAACACCAGAAGACCAAATGAAAATGACATAGTGATCTCATCATATGGCCGCGGATCCGCGACCGATTCAGCCCGATCCGCCGCGGATCCGCGGCCGAGTTGGCTCGTCGACGGTCCGAACTTCTCCAGAGACTTTCTCGTAACTTCTAAGCTTCTTCAAGATGCTTCGAACTTCCTAGCATTCTCCAGAAGCTTCCCTAGAACAGCCAAGCTTCTCATGCAAGCTTCATAACAACCCAGCTTCTAGTGGAAGATAAACCTAGCTTCTAGTGGAAGATTGGGAGAACTATAAAAGAAGACCTAGGGTTACATTTCAAAGGTTGTTCAAAAAGTTGTTACACAATTTAATTTAATACAATTCAATTCAAGTTGAGTGACACAACTTGAAATCCAATCAAATCAAGATCCATTGAGAGTAAAATCAAGTGACAATCGAAGATCTTTTATCGCAACGCCGATCATCATCAAGAGCAAGAGATCCGCAATCGATCCACGTCTCACGAAGATCGAGCCGAGCAAAGATCGACGACAAATTCCCTTTCAAAGGAGCGATCGAGAACTAGTCTTGTAAACTCGAATTGAGAGGTGTAATTTGAAGGAGATTTAATAAAGGTAATAATTGTAATTCTCGCTTTCTTTACATTCTTGCATTACGAAATTTCTCGTTCTTAATTCTTTAATTTTCATAATGCGTGAGTGAAATCTCCGCTTGTAAAGGAATCGAGAGAATCGGTAGATCTAATGATGATGAAATCCTAAACTAATCAGTCTTATGAGGATTGTGAACTTTAGGAAAAAGAATCATCGATGAACTAATTTGGAGCGAGATCACGTTCTTGATAATTTCGTTGCAAATTAGGGATCAAATGATTGATGATTTCCTTTGCTAGAGGCTAGAATTGAATGATGATCAATGAAAAGACAAGAGATAATGAAGGAGAAACCCTAGTTTCTTCAATAGATCCCTAATCTTCATTCATCATCATCGTTCTAGCTACAATTCATCAATAGATAAGATTCGTAATTTTTAGTATTCATTATTGCTACTAATTCGATCGATTCCTATAAGCTATTCTACATATTCTTGATAACTCAAATTAATATTGGATACTTTCTTGAATTCTTGATTCTTGATATTTTTCTTGACTTTCTTGAAATGACAACTCAATTAAGTCTCGAATTATTTTCTTGAATTTTCTTATATATTTTCTTTCAATTCATCTAAAGCAAAATCGAACAAATCCTCGCATCTTAGTGGACGATCTGTATTCATTAACCATCTACATCGACACCGTTATTGATTGCGGTTATAAATTCTTTGGTTGTGATTATACTTTCCAAAACACAATCCATACGATCAATCAAATGGCGCCGTTGCCGGGGATCGAACCCGGGTCACCCGCGTGACAGGCGGGAATACTCACCACTATACTACAACGATTTAGCCAAGAAGTGGCTTTATAACACAGCTGCACATTCTATTTCAAACTGGGATGAATACGTCATAGCTTTCCTTAAGAAATTCTACCGCAATCATAAGACTACCCGAGTCTGTAGCGAAAATGTAACATTTCTGAAAAATAAAATATTATTTTTGGGAATTTTTATAATTTAATATTAATTTTAATGAATATTTTAATATTTTGGTAAAATTAAATACCGATAAATTGGGGAAATTTTTTGAAAATTATAGAAATTTCTAAAAGAGGGTGTTTTATATGAATTATGCAAATTTTAAGTTTTTATGATTAGTTTGACACTAATTTAGTGCTAATCGCGATTAAAAATTGCTAATTGGAATTTTAGCATATTTGTACAAAACATGCACAATATCCTTTTACACTTGTTACACATTTTTCCATGGCTTTCCTACATGTTTTATTAAAGCATTCTTGCATGGTTGATGATTTAATGAGAAAAGAAAAGAAAAGAAAAGAAAAGGATATTAGTAAAGAATTAGGTATGGGCATGAGAGAGAGTGAGGAGAGGGGGTCAACCTTGGACCATGACCTTCATCCCTTCATTATTCCCTCTTCATTTCTCCTCCCCTCCCCAAGTGCTGCTTCCTCCTCCTCCTTCCCCTCTTCATCCTCCTCAAACACCCCATTTCATCACAAAAAACAATCCAAAACCCCATTCCCACGTCACAAATTTTATGCACAAGCTCACAAGCCACCCTTTGGACAATGAAAAATCACATTTTGGTGCTGCAGGGGATTATTGGGTCCCAAATGAGGTAATCATTCCATCTTTAATGTAGAATTTCCATTCGCTTAGCATCCATGTTAGTTTAGAACCGATATTGTGTGGTTTTTGGTGAACTTTAGAAATTCCAAGTTAGGGTTTAGGGTTTGAATTGATTTCAAAGGTGAATTGAGGTGTAATTAGGGACTATAACCCCTGTTGTGATGTTACATTGGACTAAACCAGAAACAAGAATCCCGGAATACGGATTTAGAAAAACGATATCGGAAGAATTGTGATTCTGTGAAGGTTATATGAAATCTGCTATCACCCCGAGACTCTGAAAATTATTTTGCTTGGACAGTGATACATGCAGGCACCTAGGAAGCTACCACCAAAACCCGAGCCCCTAACTCCCAACCATGGCCGCAGATTTATTCCTTCTGGCCGCAATTTGCGGCCAGACCTGGAGCAATTTGTCTCGTTCTTGTTCTGTAGCTCCTACATCTATAAATTAGACACCTGGCATATGCAAAATTGTCCAATTTGACCTAGGGTAGAATCTGGAGCCTTTTTCCTGAGTTGTTGTTTTGATTCGTGTTTTCGTATTGCATATTTTAAATTCTGGATTTGCGTATTGTGTTTTACCTCGATCACTTGACGTTTGTACGACGAGATCGAGGGTCGTTTGATAGTTTTGAAAGCGTAGTCTATAGGTTCTAACCTATAGGCATTAGCATGTCGTTTTGAGTATTCCAAATGTGAATTTAATACGCGTTTCGATTATGTTATCTATGTAGGTACCATCATGTGGATTCCATACGATGAAGAAGAAAAAGGCGACGTCGACACCGACATGCAGGACACAAGTTGAGTAGATTATATCTACGGGAGAAGTCGGGAGGATGGCGTATAGCACCCCCACAGTCCGATTTTTATTATAGTATATATATACTATTTGTAGCGCCTTGAAAAGTCGTTTTGGGGTTTTCCTGAAAATCGGTGAAAATTCGGTATTTTTCCGAAAACCGTCTTTTTTGTTATTTTGCAGTTTAGGGCTAATTATACCTAAAATGGATAGGTAATTGCTTGTTTTTAGTAGCTAATGAGTTATTTATTAAATTTTGGTCATTTAAAATTTTTTCCCTATTTTTCAATTTTTTAATATTATTTTAAGCCGGTAAGAAAATACATTAAATTAGCGATAAATACAAATTTTTCCGGGCTCATTTTAATCTTTAAAATTATTTTAATTAAAATCTAGTCGTAACATAAATTTTTAGTATTTTATTTTGATTTTTTAACTAATTTCTATTATAGAAAACGAAATTTATTGAATTTAAGCTTAAGCTTGCAATTTTGGACTTGTAGGGGGTCTTTTTGCATAAATTTTTTTTTGTGCACTCCCTCTCACTTCTCCCTCACCCTAGGCCGGCCATTTCCAGCAGCACATGGGGAAAAAAAATTCCATGCTCTTTGACTTGTGTTTTTGTGTGGAAATGAGGGTTTTTTTTAAAGGTTTTTGAATTGTTAAATGGGGTATGGTGCTTTGACTTTGGGGGAGTTTGACTAGAGACTTTTTCCCACACCCACACCACTCCCCTCTCCCTCATTTCTGTCCAGAAAATCAGCAGCTCCCCCCCTTCATTTTCCTCTCTATTTTGTTCACAAATTCATCTCAAAAACCATCAAAAATCGACTAATCCTTTACAATTTCAAAGCAAAACCTTATTCCCTCTCTTCTCAAACCCAAATTTGGCTCAAATCTTGGAGAAAGATGGCATCTTGGGAGGCTTTAGCAACATAGGGTTTGAACTTTTGAGGTATAACTTCTAATCAAATGGTTACATTGTAGTTAAAGTATGCTAATTAGAACTTTGAAAATTGTTTTAGTGTTAATTTTAGTGTTAATTGCATACTAGTTTTTTAAAGTTTGTGGTTTGAAATTAATTTAGGGTTTAGATCACCATTAAGAGATTAATTAAGCTATTTTGTTATCTAGTTATTTTGTTAGCTTAATCTAAGTGGTTAAATTGCTAATTGGGCTAAAATCTAGTGTTAATTTAGTGTTAGATTCTAATCTAGTTTTTAAAGGTTTATGGTTAGAGTTAAACTAGGGTTTTTAGGAACCATTATTTAGTTAATTAAAGCTAATTAGATATCTAGTTAAATACTAAACCAATCTTTAAGGTTACTTTGCTTAAGTGGCTTCATATTATGCTAATCTATGTTAAGCTTGTGTGAAATTTTCATTAAGATTGCTAATTACCAAATTCAAGAAGAGGTTTGTGTATGGAATGTGGGTTTTGTAGCATGGTAAATAAGTTAAAATTTGTGTTTTTGGTGGCTAACTAGTTGTGTGGATTGGATGGTTGTGTTGGACCGTGATAACTTTGTCGCTATTGTCGATGTTTGCACCTAATTGCTATTCTAGCTTACTAGTTTTTACTAAAATGTTGTGATGAATTAATTGCGATGTCTTGATGACATTTTTAGCGTATCCTATGACATTTAGGATGCGTGTGTGCGGATTTTTGAGTGGTCGGGTTTTAGTTTTGCCGGGCGACCAAATCGGCGATTTTTGGCAGTTTTTGCGATTTTCGCGTATGTTCCGCGCACCTTGTGCACGTTGTACCTAGCTAGTGAACATTAGTATTTTCGTTTGGGTTTTGCGTCAGTCTTGATAGGTAACCTTATGTTTGGTATTGATGTAAATTCCAGGTTCGGTCGCGGAGACGTCAGACGCGGCACGAAAGGGGAAAGCGGTGATTGGACACATCTAGCTAGGGATTCCGGTGAGTAGATGTAACATCTACGGGGGACTATCGTTGGATGGCGCAAGCCGCCCGATAGTTTTAGTAACTTAAAAGATTCCTAGTAATGTTAGTAATTAGGGGTGTAATACTTGTATGATTATTTGCTACATTCATGCCCTATATTGACATACCTATACGAAACCATTTTATAGGACACCTGCACCATTGCCAGGGTTTTTATATGCAGCACGAGTACTATTCATGCTTACACACACACCCTGGTAATTGCCATGCCACCACACTAGATAACCTTTAAATTGAAACCTTTTACTAATTGATACTTAAACTTGTGCTATTGTCTTTAATTCCTTAAAATGAAATCGTAGGATTACTATTCATGTGCATGTACTTCATCATATTATTTGTTCATGCCTAATCTATTAATCACACATCGCAACTTGATTATTGATACCATATGCATTTATTATCATTGACATATGAACTTATGAGGATTTCTTGAGATTTTATGATATTTCTGGATTTTGGGGGAAAAACCGCAAAATTTCTAAACTTATTATATTTTTAAAATATGTAAATTGCGGTTTTCTAGTGATGTCAGTGTCGTCCACCATGAGTTTGCTGTGGTTTTCGAGACCCGTTTCGAGGAGTTGGATGAACCGTCTCGGGTACATGGTGGGCCCGGTAGGGTACCCCGGGGCAAGAAGCTCGTGGTGCTGACGATGAGCCTGGCAGGGGACGGATTACCTACCGGTGACTTCATTGGGCACGGCGGATATCCAGAGGATACCGACCGGGGCCGCGAGAGGATGAGATATTGATATTGAGATGGGTCAGCCGGATGGCTGAGGCCAGAGACACTATGACATGGATTTATGAGATTTGAGACAGCTTTTAGGTGTCGTTGCTGGACACCGGTTCTCGTCGATTCTTTGAGTATTATGCTGGCATTCTAAAAGAGTTTCAAAAACAAAAAGAGATAAAATGTTTCTTATATATACCTATTGAGACTTCAGATATTCATGTTGCATACATATTAGTACACTGATGCTGTATACACACCTGCTAGTGCATCCAGTCATACCTGTATTTTAGATGCTAGGATGCTTGTGTGCATGCATACGATAGCCTTTGTAGACGTTATTTATTACTCACGAGTTGGCAACTCACCCCCGTTGTGCCACAGCCTTTTGCAGGTCCGCTCCGTTAGTACAGTAGCGGCGGGCGCACTTGTTCTTTTGCCTCCTTTTCCTGGACTCGAGGTTTTGCTCTTAGGTGGGTTATATCATTATTTTTGTACCACCTTGTATATTCTTTGTATCTAGTGCACTCCATCTACTGTATCTACCAGTATTATTGTATATTGACCTAGAGATGAGACTGTGAGGTTTGTAGACTTCTATGCTGTATTTTGGGGTCGAGCTCACTTGAGTCGACATGCTGTTTTTCTTATGCTTCATTATGATTATTTCGCATGTTGTTGCTTTATTTTGCGTGGGATTTGTGACCGCCTTGTGGCGAAGAGCTAGCTCCCGCTTGGGGATGCCTTATTTGTTGGATTCATATATATTTTTGTTGTACCCATTTTGGGGGCCAGTATTTACAAAGGAGACTCTGCCGAAATTTTCGGAAAAATTGATATTGTTTTCAAAAAGGGTTTTATATGACTTATTGATAAACTTGTTTCCAATTGATTGGGTTCTCTTCACTCTTTTGCTTATTTGGTTTGGTTTTTCTGGGCTTTGGCTTACTTATTTTACAGACGTCTTTAGACGTTTCGTAAACTTAAGTGCCAGTCACGTTCCGTACCCAGCGGGTCGTGACAAAGTTGGTATCAGAGCGATAGATTTTACCTTTTTGAGTGTAGGATGACCCTTGGTAGATGGAGTAAGTGACTTAAGCAGGGTAACGTAGCGTGCGTATGTCCGCGGCATACTTGCGATACGGTACTCCGCCTAAGTGACTTTAGGATACTTGCTTGAAATTCCTTCTTCAATTCCGTGTATCCTATGATTCTATTGCACTGTTCTTATTATCCGTTTTCCTGTAACAGCCACTATGCCGCCGAAGGCTACGAGGGCACAGAGGGCTGCCGCCAGAGACGAGATTCGTGCTGGCTCGTCCGAGACTAGGACTGAGCAGGGTGGTATGCCTACGCCGCAGGGACAGACCGATCCACCTTCCCCAGGCCGTATGGATAGGCTCGAGACTGGTATGGTGGAGTTGCGACAGATGATGGGGGGTATGCAGGAGCTACGTCAGATGGTAGGATCCCTAGTTGCAGCCAGTCGTACACCGAGGCCGGATGACGCACCTACTACATCACAGACGACCATGATACCTGCTCCTACTACTACCACCGTGGCCATTCCGGTTTCACTACAGGATTTCATGAGGCTGAGACCTCCAGTATTCACCGGCACCGAGGCAGCGGAGGACCCACAGACGTTCCTTGACAGTTTAGCTAGGATCTGCCGTTCGCTGAGATGTTCGAATGATCGATGGGTAGAGCTTGCGAGTTTCCGACTAGAGGGTCTCGCGCAGACATGGTGGGAGTCAGTCTTGAGAGGTCGAGCTGCAGGTCTGCCACCTATGACTTGGGTCGAGTTTACAGCGGTCTTTCTAGCCCGTTTCCTTCCAGAGAGCGTTCGTGACGCCAGAGCTCGTAGCTTCGAGGCCTTAGTCAAGACACCTGGGATGACGGTGTCTGAGTATGACATCCAGTTTACACAGTTATCCCGATATGCTCAGTATTTGGTGGATACCGAGGAGAAGATGGTGAAGAGGTTCGTACAGGGACTTGATGCCCAGCTATATCTTGCCATTGGCGCCCAGCACTACGACACTTATTCAGTTGCTATGGATACGGCATTGCGGATGGAGGCACGCATATCACAGACTTCGGCCGTTTCTGGGCCGAAGAGGATTCGCACCGATGTACCGTCTCAGAGGCAGCGCGCCAGATTCTTTCCGAGAGATAGGCCTGGCAGAGGATTTGGGCGGGGACAGTTATATGGTTCTTATCCCCAGGGGCAGCAGCCGTCGCCAGGGTGTTTTGGGTGCGGGAGTTTGCACCATCTTGTCAGAGACTGTCCGGCGAGACGACAGGAAGCAGCGACAGTTCCGCATGTGACCCTACCACCATCGCCACCCCCTCCACAGAGAGCCCTACTTCCTACCACAGGCGATGCTCCATGCCAGTTAGGTGCACCCAGAGGCCGTGGACGCGGCGGTCCTGTTCAGAGAGGACGAGGAGGCAGAGGCCGAGGTCGAGGTCAGCCCGCTATCGGTGGAGGACAGGCCTGAGTATTTGCTTTGACACCGCAGGATGCGCAGGCATCCAATGCCGTTGTGACAGGTACCTTGCCAGTTTGTTCTTTCGAGGCACGGGTATTATTCGACCCAGGTTCCACACATTCGTACGTATCTACACACTTTGCACCGATGTTGGGCCGTGAGTCATCGTCGTTAGATCATCCGCTTGTTGTTAGTACTCCGGTAGGCGAGTCGTTTGTCGCTCGTTTTGTTTTTCGTTTGTGTTCCGTTCGTATCGGGGAGAGGGATTCATCGGTTGATTTGATTCTCCTCGATATGTTGGACTTTGATGTGCTTCTGGGCATGGATTGGCTAGCCACTTGTTATGCTTCGGTGGATTGCCGTGAGAAGGCAGTCAGATTTAGCTTTCCGGGAGAGCCAGTCCTTGTTATTCAGGGAGACCGCAGCATCACCCTTCCCAGCTTGATTTCGTCTCTTCGCGCTGGTCAGCTCTTGCGGAAGGGATGTCAGGGATTCTTAGCGTATATTTGTGATACTCGAGCTGCAGAGGTTCCGTTAGACCGGGTCCCGGTAGTTTGTGAGTTCCCTGATGTTTTCCCTGATGAGCTACCTGGGCTACCGCCTGAGCGCGATGTTGAGTTCTGCATTGATTTGATTCCCGGCTCGGGGCCTATTTCTATACCGCCTTATCGGATGGCCCCGGCAGAGCTTCGAGAGCTGAAGGATCAGTTGCAGGATTTGTTAGATAATGGGCTTATTCGACCGAGTGTTTCTCCGTGGGGTGCTCCGGTCCTATTTGTCAAGAAGAAGGATGGAAGTTTGCGCTTATGTATCGACTACCGCCAGCTGAACAAAGTTACCGTTCGGAACAGATATCCGTTGCCACGCATTGATGATTTGTTCGACCAGCTTCAGGGTGCGGGGTATTTTTCGAGGATCGACTTGCGATCAGGATACCATCAGCTGCGAGTTCGACAGGAGGATATACCGAGGACAGCTTTCCGCACGCGCTACGGCCACTACGAGTTTTTGGTGATGTCATTCGGACTCACCAATGCCCCAGCAGCATTCATGGATTTGATGAACCGTACATTCAGGCCGTATCTTGACTTGTTCATCATCGTGTTTATCGACGATATCTTGGTGTACTCCCGGAGCAGAGAGGAGCACGAGCAACACTTGCGGATTACGTTACAGACTTTGAGGGAGCACCAGCTGTTCGCAAAGTTCTCCAAGTGTGCATTCTGGCTAGACAGCGTCGGATTCTTGGGTCACGTGGTTACGAGAGACGGCATTTATGTGGACCCGAAGAAGATTGAGGCTGTTCAGCAGTGGCCCCGACCTACATCGGTTACTGAGATCCGTAGTTTTCTAGGCCTGGCAGGCTACTACAGGCGTTTTGTTCAGGACTTCTCCCGTATAGCTGCACCTTTGACCGGTTTGACCCGGAAGGGAGTTCCTTTCGTTTGGACAGAGGAGTGCGAGCGCAGTTTTCAGCAGCTACGGACTTGTTTGACTACGGCCCCGGTATTATCTTTGCCTTCGGGATCAGGCGGATTTGTGGTCTACTGTGATGCTTCGCGAGTGGGATTAGGATGCATATTGATGCAGCATGGCCGGGTGATCGCTTATGCTTCTCGGCAGTTGAAGAAGCATGAACAGAACTACCCCACTCATGATTTGGAGATGGCTGCAGTGGTCTTTGCACTGAAGATTTGGCGACATTACCTATACGGCGAGTCGTGTCAGATATTCACCGATCACAAGAGCTTAAAGTACATATTTCAGCAGCGAGACCTGAACCTCAGACAGCGTCGTTGGATGGAGTTGGTGAAAGACTACGACTGCGAGATCTTATATCACCCAGGCAAGGCGAATGTGGTGGCAGATGCGTTGAGTAGGAGGCCCGGGGGTAGTCTATCCTTTTTGCGCGCAGTGCAGAGGCAGTCGTCAGCAGATTGGCAGATGTTATGCGACAGCCGAGTTGAGTTCGAGTTCACTCAGACAGGGGGACAGCTCGCGCATGTTCGTGCACGCCCACAGTTGCTTGACCGTATATATGAGGCACAGCGCAGTGACGACCGTTGCTCAGAGATCATGGCACAGATAGGACAGGGCAGATTTTCCGAGTTCGTGATTGACGATCAGGGGATTTTACGATATGGATCTAGACTGTGCGTACCAGATGCTGATGGATTGCGGCGCGACATTCTTGAGGAGGCACACCGATCAGTGTATAGTGTCCACCCCGGTTCCACCAAGATGTACCATGATATGAGAGAGACCTACTGGTGGGACGGGATGAAGAGGGACATTGCGGAGTTCGTTTCGAGATGCCTGACTTGTCAGCAAGTCAAGGCCGAGCACCAGAGGCCCGCAGGAGAGCTACAGCCGTTACCCATTCCAGAGTGGAAATGGGAGCAGATTTCGATGGACTTCGTTGTGGGTCTACCCAGGACCAGTCGAGGGTACGACTCCATCTGGGTGATCGTGGATAGATTGACGAAAGCGGCTCACTTCCTACCAGTGAAGACCACTTTCAGCTTCGCTCAGTATGCTCAGTTCTATATTGACGAGATCGTGCGACTACATGGCGTACCGACTTGTATCATGTCAGATCGAGGCACTCAGTTTACCAGCCGACTATGGCAGAGACTCCAGGAGGCTTTGGGCACTCGTTTGAGCTTCAGCACAGCATTTCATCCGCAGACCGACGGACAGTCAGAGCGAACCATTTAGACTCTCGAGGACATGCTCAGAACGTGCGTTTTACACTTTGGTGGTAGCTGGGATCGTCATTTACCTCTAGTGGAGTTCTCCTACAACAACAGCTTCCAGGATACTATTCAGATGGCACCTTTCGAGGCATTGTATGGGAGGAGATACAGATCGCCCGTCTGTTGGACAGAGCTCAGCGAGAGCAGCATTTTGGGGCCGCAGCTTGTTGAGGAGACGACAGCGAAGATACAGTTGATTCGAGACCGGATGAGGGCAGCTCAGAGCAGACAGAAATCCTATGCAGACAGGCGCCGTCGCAGATTAGAGTTCGCAGTTGGCGACCATGTTTTTCTGAGAGTCTCTCCGATGAAGGGCGTGATGCGTTTTGGGCGAAAGGGGAAGCTTAGCCCTAGATTCATAGGTCCCTTCGAGATCCTCGAGCGTGTCGGCGCTGTTGCATATCGTTTGGCTCTTCCTCCCAGCTTTCCCGATGTTCACCCCGTCTTCCATGTTTCGATGCTCCGCAAGTACCTTCACGACCCTTCGCATGCGATTCAGCACCCGACAGTCCAGCTAGAGCGCGACCTTTCTTTTGCAGAGCAGCCGGTGGCCATCCTGGATCGGCAGGTGAAGAAGTTGAGGTCGAAGATTATACCAACCGTCAAGGTCCTTTGGCGTAGCCCGAGCAGCGAGGAGGTTACCTGGGAGACCGAGGGCGAGATGAGGAAGAAGTATCCCCATCTCTTTGAAGGTACGTGTAGTTATATTTTTAAATTCGGGGACCGAATTTCTTTAAGGGGGGAAGATTGTAGCGCCTTGAAAAGTCGTTTTGGTGTTTTCCTGAAAATCGGTGAAAATTCGGTATTTTTCCGAAAACCGTCTTTTTTGTTATTTTGCAGTTTAGGGCTAATTATACCTAAAATGGATAGGTAATTGTTGTTTTTAGTAGCTAATGAGTTACTTATTAAATTTTGGGCATTTAAAAATTTTTCCCTATTTTTCAATTTTTTAATATTATTTTAAGCCGGTAAGAAAATACATTAAATTAGCGATAAATACAAATTTTTCCGGGCTAATTTTAATCTTTAAAATTATGTTAATTAAAATCTAGTTGTAACATAAATTTTTAGTATTTTATTTTGATTTTTAACTAATTTATATTATAGAAAACGAAATTTATTGAATTTAAGCTTAAGCTTGCAATTTTGGACTTGTAGGGGGTCTTTTTGCATAAATTTTTTTTTCTGCACTCCCTCTCACTTCTCCCTCACCCTAGGCCGGCCATTTTCAGCTGCACATGGGGAAAAAAAATTCCATGCTCTTTGACTTGTGTTTTTGTGTGGAAATGAGGTTTTTTTTAAAAGGTTTTTGAATTGTTAAATGGGGTATGGTGCTTTGACTTTGGGGGAGTTTGACTAGAGACTTTTTCCCACACCCACACCACTCCCCTCTCCCTCATTTCTGTCCAGAAAATCAGCAGCTCCCCCCCTTCATTTTCCTCTCTATTTTGTTCACAAATTCATCTCAAAAACCATCAAAAATCAACTAATCCTTTACAATTTCAAAGCAAAACCTTATTCCCTCTCTTCTCAAACTCAAATTTGGCTCAAATCTTGGAGAAAGATGGCATCTTGGGAGGCTTTAGCAACATAGGGTTTGAACTTTTGAGGTATAACTTCTAATCAAATGGTTACATTGTAGTTAAAGTATGCTAATTAGAACTTTGAAAATTGTTTTAGTGTTAATTTTAGTGTTAATTGCATACTAGTTTTTTAAAGTTTGTGGTTTGAAATTAATTTAGAGTTTAGATCACCATTAAGAGATTAATTAAGCTATTTTGTTATCTAGTTATTTTGTTAGCTTAATCTAAGTGGTTAAATTGCTAATTGGGCTAAAATCTAGTGTTAATTTAGTGTTAGATTCTAATCTAGTTTTTAAAGGTTTATGGTTAGAGTTAAACTAGGGTTTTTAGGAACCATTATTTAGTTAATTAAAGCTAATTAAATATCTAGTTAAATACTAAACCAATCTTTAAGGTTACTTTGCTTAAGTGGCTTCATATTATGCTAATCTATGTTAAGCTTGTGTGAAATTTTCATTAAGATTGCTAATTACCAAATTCAAGAAGAGGTTTGTGTATGGAATGTGGGTTTTGTAGCATGGAAAATAAGTTAAAATTTGTGTTTTTGGTGGCTAACTAGTTGTGTGGATTGGATGGTTGTGTTGGACCGTGATAACTTTGTCGCTATTGTCGATGTTTGCACCTAATTGCTATTCTAGTTTACTAGTTTTTACTAAAATGTTGTGATGAATTAATTGCGATGTCTTGATGACATTTTTAGCGTATCCTATGACATTTAGGATGCGTGTATGCGGATTTTTGAGTGGTCGGGTTTTAGTTTTGCCGGGCGACCAAATCAGCGATTTTTGGCAGTTTTTGCGATTTTCGCGTATGTTCCGCGCACCTTGTGCACGTTGTACCAAGCTAGTGAACATTAGTATTTTCGTTTGGGTTTTGCGTCAGTATTGATAGGTAACCTTATGTTTGGTATTGATGTAAATTCCAGGTTCGGTCGCGGAGACGTCAGACGCGGCACGAAAGGGGAAAGCGGTGATTGGACACAGCTAGCTAGGGATTCCGGTGAATAGATGTAACATCTACGGGGGACTATCGTTGGATGGCGCAAGCCGCCCGATAGTTTTAGTAACTTAAAAGATTCCTAGTAATGTTAGTAATTAGGGGTGTAATACTTGTATGATTATTTGCTACATTCATGCCCTATATTGACATACCTATACGAAACCATTTTATAGGACACCTGCACCATTGCCAGGGTTTTTATATGCAGCACGAGCACTATTCATGCTTACACACACACCCTGGTAATTGCCATGCCACCACACTAGATAACTTTTAAATTGAAACCTTTTACTAATTGATACTTAAACTTGTGCTATTGCCTTTAATTCCTTAAAATGAAATCGTAGGATTTCTATTCATGTGCATGTACTTCATCATATTATTTGTTCATGCCTAATCTATTAATCACACATCGCAACTTGATTATTGATACCATATGCATTCATTATCATTGACATATGCACTTATGAGGATTTCTTGAGATTTTATGATATTTCTGGATTTTGGGCGAAAAACCGCAAAATTTCTAAACTTATTATATTTTTAAAATATGTAAATTGCGGTTTTCTAGTGATGTAAGTGTCGTCCACCATGAGTTTGCTGTGGTTTTCGAGACCCATTTCGAGGAGTTGGATGAACCGTCTCGGGTACATGGTGGGCCCGGTAGGGTACCCCGGGGCAAGAAGCTCGTGGTGCTGACGATGAGCCTGGCAGGGGACGGATTACCAACCGGTGACTTCTTTGGGCACGGCGGATATCCAGAGGATACCGACCGGGGCCGCGAGAGGATGAGATATTGATATTGAGATGGGTCAGCCGGATGGCTGAGGCCAGAGACACTATGACATGGATTTATGAGATTTGAGACAGCTTTTAGGTGTCGTTGCTGGACACCGGTTCTCGTCGATTCTTTGAGTATTATGCTGGCATTCTAAAAGAGTTTCAAAAACAAAAAGAGATAAAATGTTTCTTATATATACCTATTTAGACCTCAGATATTCATGTTGCATACATATTAGTACACTGATGTTGTATACACACCTGCTAGTGCATCCAGTCATACCTGTATTTTAGATGCTAGGATGCTTGTGTGCATGCATACGATAGCCTTTGTAGATGTTATTTATTACTCACGAGTTGGCAACTCACCCCCGTTGTGCCACAGCCTTTTGCAGGTCCGCTCCGTCAGTACAGTAGCGGCGGGCGCACTTGTTCTTTTGCCTCCTTTGCCTGGACTCGAGGTTTTGCTCTTAGGTGGGTTATATCATTATTTTTGTACCACCTTGTATATTCTTTGTATCTAGTGCACTCCATCTGCTGTATCTACCAGTATTATTGTATATTGACCTAGAGATGAGACTGTGAGGTTTCTGGACTTCTATGCTGTATTTTGGGGTCGAGCTCACTTGAGTCGACATGCTGTTTTTCTTATGCTTCATTATGATTATTTCGCATGTTGTTGCTTTATTTTGCGTGGGATTTGTGACCGCCTTGTGGCAAAGAGCTAGCTCCCGCTTGGGGATGCCTTATTTGTTGGATTCATATATATTTTTGTTGTACCCATTTTGGGGGCCAGTATTTACAAAGGAGACTCTGCCGAAATTTTCGGAAAAATTGATATTGTTTTCAAAAAGGGTTTTATATGACTTATTGATAAACTTGTTTCCAATTGATTGGGTTCTCTTCACTCTTTTGCTTATTTGGTTTGGTTTTTCTGGGCTTTGGCTTACTTATTTTAAGGACGTCTTTAGACGTTTCGTAAACTTAAGTGCCAGTCATGTTCCGTACCCTGCGGGTCGTAACACTATTTATGATAGCTTATTGTGTGTCGTGCATATTTGAGATGAGATTAGGTGTACTATGATTGATTAGGGCGTAGAACTAAACTAGTATAGTTCCTGGTTGCAAACCCTAGAATAGGCTTACACCCACACGCACAGACATGCATATTCGTAATACTTATACCTAGATGATGAGGATAGTGGTTGATATTTGGAGATGAGTCGATGAGATTGGGTATAGTGCCATGAGATCGGTGATATATTGTGATTCGTATTTGGAATACGACATGAGATTTTAGCGGGCCTTTGGATGTGTGTTCCACACACGCATTTATATTTATATAGACGGTTTCGATTTGTACTAGACTTAGATAAGTATCCAAGATCATGAGATATGATGATAAGGATACGAGATAATTGATGAGATGAACGTGATATTGACCCGTACCCAGCTTTTGGGATGCCGTATGATGATTTACCGTACGAGCTTTATATTGATGATAGATCCACACTCATGACTCGAGCATGTCATATGATATTGTATCATACGGGGTACCTTGAGGCGGGATCACCGACTATTATATTTATATATTAATATATATATCGACTCATATTTAGGTGGTTTCCATACCCTTCGATTAGCTTGTTAGTTAGGTCTGTAGATTACTTAGTAGACGTTAGACTAGACCCGATTCATACCTATTTCAAAACTGACGAATCGGGAGTATTTTAAAGACAGGCAAGGGCATTCTACGGATATTTTCAAAAGACGCATCTTTTCTTAAAAACACCGTAGCCCATAGTTTACTAAAAGCCCCGATTCGTCTTATTTCAAATGGCAAACTGTATGACCTTTATATTGATGCAGATGCGTCACTGTTGCATTTATTAGTCGATTCCTGCATATTCTTGTTATTCTCATCGCATTGCATGTGCAAATGGTTGTTGCTATATTAAACTCATGCTGTTAGGACACCAGCACCATTATCGATGATGCATATATTCCACGTACACCTGCTTGCCGGCTCACACACTTCATCATCAATAATTGCCATGTCACTACACTGTAGCACTGTTGCATTCAGGATATGATCCTTTGCATGGCATACTTGTGTACATACCAATTGTACACCCATACGTGCATACATACATATTCGCACATACATATAGATGATTCTCGCTGGATTTGGAGATTTGGGAACCGCAAGATACTCTTTAAAACTGATTCATTTTAAAAGAGCGGTTTTCTCTCAATATGTGCATATTACTATTCCATATTGCATGATATACTGATATGCTTACATTTCTTTTACATGTCGCATACATCATGCTTTTGATTATACGCATCGAGATATGTTGTTTCCATGATATTTCTGGATTTGGGAACCGTGGATATTTCAAAAGAGAGTATGTAATTGTTTTAAAAACCCGGTTACCTTTGATATGATATTTCAATACGTCCACCATGTGTTTTCTCGGTGCTGAGAGCGACATGTGAAACCCGATTCGAGGAGGCGATGAGGCCGATTGCGGGTACATGGTGGGCCCGGTATGGTACCCCGGGGCAAGAAAGGGATGATGTGTATATAGACGGTGAGCCTGGCAGAGGGACTACTACCTACCGGCGATTGTTTTTGAGCTCGACGGATATCTATGATATGGGCCGATCCAGACTGACGGAGCCCGATATATGAGGATTTACGTGCTGATGCTAGGCACGGGTTTAATGATGTTTTCGAGTGTCGATGCTTGATACTCTGGTTCCATGATTTGATATGTCGCGAGCGACACATGTTGATTTCCATCCTCATACTTCCATGCATATGTTATGATATTTACATGCATGATGCTTATTGTCATTGGGTGACACGTGGACGATTTCCACATACATATATTGACATTGAAGATATTGATCACACTGTTAGATGATATCCACATATTCATAGACTTCATGATATAGTCGACATTGATCATACCTCATATTTGTGATATGTTATTACCTGAGGCACTGGCGCGAGCACTTGGCACTACACTCATGTATAGATGTTACATTGCCACCTTATCATGCTTCAGACTTATTCATTTGAGCTTTATATATATATTGATCGTAATGACCTAGGATTATGTCATGCATACGATTTCTACTCTGCGATATTTTCTACTAACGAGTTGGCAACTCACCCACGTTGTGCCACGGTTCTTGCAGGTTTTGCCATACAAGTTCCATTGCGGTTTTTCTGGCACACTGCTTACTTTCTGGGTGATTTGCTTTGGTAGGTGGATTCTTTTGCATCAGAACCACTATTGAATATGTATTATTCAGTTGTATCTAGAGATTCCATCAACCAAAACTTGTATATTGTTTCAGACTTAGAAAACCAGTTATGTATTATTTCGGCCTTAGAGTCGCGCGTCGTAATATTATGGTTTTCATATTGATTTTGACTTCTTTTGAGTTTTGATCCTCGCCCTTTGGGCGTTGTATATTATATTGCTTGTGTGGTTGTGACTGTCGATTGACGAAGAGCTAGCTCCCATTTGGGGTTGCTTTTTATCATTGCATATATATTATTCATGTTGTACCCCATTCGGGGCCAGTATTTACAGAGGAAACTCTGCCGAAATTTTCAGAAAAGACATTGAGGATTTTACAAATGCATATTCGGCTTACTTATTTAAAAACCTCACTTTTAAACATGTTTTCTTACTTCCTAAAAACTAGTTTCTTTATTTACTCCTTAAAAATGGTTTTAGATTTCTGGGCTTTTGGCTTACTTGAATTGGATGGGGTCCTATAGACTTTATATGATTCAAGTGCCAGTCACGGGCTATTTCGGGTCGTGACAAAGTTGGTATCAGAGCGCTAGGTTAACCTTGGTTCGAGTCTAAGTTTGACTATGCGGAGCCTAGAGCGTTTATATATATATATGGAAACTTAGGCTTGACCTTACGGAACTTAGGCTTAGTCGAAGGGGTATTATACCCGAACTTTCCTCGCATAGGATGACCCTTGGTTGATAGAGTAGGTAGCTTGAGTAGAGTGGCGTACAGTACGTATGTTCCGCGGCATATTTACGATACGCTACTCCGCTTAAGAAACCTTAGGATGTACATTTCCTTGCACAATATTATATTCATTCCTATGATCTATCCTCATCGATATTGGTTATGATTTTGCTGCCACGACTACACGGGCAGAGAGAGCTACGGCTAGAGTTGCGTCAGCTTGAGCTCATCACGGACGAGAACTGACCAAAGCGTGATTCCAGAGACGTACGATTGCATAGGGAGGCGTCATCTTATTGTGTTTTCGCGACATGAGCGTTTGACAGATCGCTGTTACGAGAGTTCCCGGATGTGCTGATCGGCACCAGAGGATCAGGCTACTGCTAGAGGTCAGCCATAATGTGATGACCATTGATATATCGCTTATTCATGAGGATTGAGGCGATGTTCAGCATACAGACGAATGAGCCAGTTGTTGCTGCAAATGACGAGATATCGCCCAGATGTTAGAGCTACTGCAGCATGAGTATATACTTAGAGATACGATGGAAGGTCACTAGTCATCCAAGGATGAAGGATTAGGACATGTGGTTCGTTCTCTTACCCCGATGCGAGGTCATCAGATAAATTGATTCCAGCTAGAGACGACTTCACGCAGATTCGTTGAGAGTCGATAGAGACGATCGAATGTCAGAAACCTATATTCCAAGTTTAAAGTATTCGGAAAAACATGCAAGCGATTCTATGGATCCTCTAGAAGAATGAAACCCTAACTCGACATAATGACCGTGTGAAAGCCTTTGAACCTTAGGGTTTGCGGCAGTTCCACGGCGCCATTAGTGAGGCTTGGGTTTGCCCTTCTACGGCTAGACCGCAGACGCTGTGGTATGTACTCGATACTATTAAACTGTGCCCAAGATATTGAGCAATTGGGGGATTATGAGGTTTTGACGAATCGACCAAAAGGTTCAACATCTTTCGGATATCATGTGATGGGATACACTGCTTGGGAGACTCCAGATACGAGTACAGCCATTGGAGCGCAGTCCATGCAGTCATGAGAAGACGAGTCCGAATCGGTCGACATTGGAACAAAGTAGAGTAAAGAGTTCGCACGAGATTTCGACGAGATGACGCTCCACTCCGCTGACATCAGAGATGCGATACGCATGCAGAGGCGTTGGGATGCGACTAGTTTCCGAGGAAATGCTGTGCTGAGGACGCACATTATCAGAGAAGTACCAGAACGGAATCGTCCCGTTAACAAACCTGACAGGGCCGATGAGCCGATGAATTGCGAGATTGGTAATCCACAGAGGAGATAAGGACCCAGAGACAGAGGACGCCAGACCATGAACAGGAGGCAAGTAGATATCTTACGCTGCTAGCATCGGATGCACCGACACCTTCTCGACTGCGAAGGAGGAAATATTGACGGCGGTATTTATGATTTATGATTTTGTGATTCGATTATCACGTATCCGACATCTTGGATTTCGGTATTTTAGGCGATTTATTCGCATGATTTGGTCTTGATGGCTGAGTTCCATGATTTCTGTTTTCATGCACCATGGTTGCACCTACTGGGTATTTATATTTTTCGCATAGTTATTACGCTTGAGGTATTGATTGTGATTTCATGCCTATTTTATGCCGGTGATTTGATTTACGCATCCAGCATAGTTTTCATGTACTTTTTGTGTTTTGATGTGATTTGTGCACGCTGATGCACATGGTTGTGAGCTTATACACCGCGGTATACCTGATTTAGATTGAGCCGTATAGTATACCGTAGATTTTGATTTTTGATATTGATGTTGATTTCTTTCACTCCGTGCATTTTGGATTTTCGCGCCTGTTGGGTGCATGTTTTGAGATACGATTTTGGAGCATACCAGATGCACTAAATCGAGATTTTTCGTGCATGTCTGATGCACCTGATTTTGCTGTCAGGCACACGCGTGGCCTATGACAGATGTTTCGTGCACACCCGTTGCACCTAGATGATGTTTCTTTGCACATGCATGACACATATATGGATTTGATTTCCATGCGCACCAGACGCACAGGGTATTCTTATATACATTTTGGGAATGAATTCTTATAGAGCAGTACGCTTTCTTGATATTTGCTATTTGTTTTCGTACTGAGCAGGACTAGTCAGAGGACAGTACCTGGACAGAGTTTGCATGCATTGATAGTTATCGAGGGGATTTCCGAAAAGCAAGCTATAGACTCAGTATTTACCTACGTGTCTGATATGACACGAAACGTTTAAAACATAGAAACCCTTCTAAATTGTTTTCAAAACGGCGGAACGTAAATATTAAATAAAGGATATATACGTATATGGTTATTTTATTATAATAGACGTCCGCCACTGTGCAGTGTTATGTGCATCGCACAATGACTTAAAAAGATTTGGCATGCATTTACTTCAGCTATTTACATGTATAGTTCTGATTTATATCATATTGATTTTGTTTTGAATTTGACAGTGAGTCTCTACCATAACTCCGATGATTGCGGGATGCTAGACGGAGTTTTGTTTTGAGTGATCTGCTCATTGTTCTAGCGCATGCATTGCGCAATAATGCGTTTTATGTATTGATGATTTCGGAACCCCGACGACTTGGACTTTTGCTGAAATGTTTTAGTATTTGAGGGGTTTTAAATTTAAATTCGGGGACCGAATTTCTTTAAGAGGGGAAGATTGTAACATTTCAGAAAAATGAAATATTATTTTTTGGAATTTTTATAATTTAATATTAATTTTAATGAATATTTTAATATTTCGGTATAATTAAATACGGATAAATTGGGGAAATTTTTTGAAAATTATAGAAATTTCTAAAAGAGGGTGTTTTATGTGAATTACACAAATTTTAAGTTTTTATGATTAGTTTGACACTAATTTAGTGCTATTCGCGATTAAAAATCGCTAATCGGATTTTTAGTATATTTGTGCAAAACATGCACAATATCTTTTTACACTTGTTACATATTTTTCCATGGCTTTCCTACATGTTTTATTATGGCATTCTTGCATGGTTGATGATTTATTGAGAAAAGAAAAGAAAAGAAAAGAAAAGGATATTAGTAAAGAATTAGGTATGGGCATGAGAGAGAGTGAGGAGAGGGGGTTAACCTTAGACCATGACCTTCATCCCTTCATTATTCCCTCTTCATTTCTCCTCCCCTCCCCAAGAGCTGCTGCCTCCTCCTCCTTCCCCTCTTCATCCTCCTCAAACACCCCATTTCATCACCAAAAACATTCCAAAACCCCATTCCCACTTCACAAATTTTGTGCACAAGCTCACAAGCCACCCTTTGGAGAAAGAAAAATCACATTTTGGTGCTGTAGGGGATTATTGGGTCCCAAATGAGGTAATCATTCCATCTTTAATGTAGAATTTCCATTCTCTTAGCATCCATGTTAGTTTAGAACCGATATTGTATGGTTTTGGTGAACTTTAGAAATTCCAAGTTAGGGTTTAGGGTTTGAATTGATTTCAAAGGTGAATTGAGGTGTAATTAGGGACTATAACCCCTGTTGTGATGTTACATTGGACTAAACCAGAAACTAGAAACCCGGAATACGGATTTAGAAAAATGATATCGGAAGAATTGTGATTCTGTGATGGTTATATGAAATCTGCTATCACCCCGAGACTCTGAAAATTATTTTGCTTGGACAGTGATACATGCAGGCACCTAGGAAGCTACCACCAAAACCCTAGCCCCTAACTCCCAACCATGGCCGCAGATTGATTCCTTCTGGCCACAATTTACGGCCAGACCTGGAGCAATATGTCTCGTTCTTGTTCTGTAGCTCCTACATCTATAAATTAGACACCTGGCATATGCAAAATTGTCCAATTTGACCTAGGGTAGAATCTGGAGCCTTTTTCCTGAGTTGTTGTTTTGATTCGTGTTTTCGTATTGCGTATTTTAAATCCTGGATTTGCGTATTGTGTTTTACCTCGATCACTTGACGTTTGTACGACGAGATCGAGGGTCGTTTGATGGTTTTGAAAGCGTAGTCTATAGGTTCTAACCTATAGGTATTAGCGTGTCGTTTTGGGTATTCCCAATGTAATTTTAATACGCGTTCCGATTATGTTATCTATGTAGGTACCATCATGTGGATTACATACGATGAAGAAGATGAAGGCGACGTCGACACCGACATGCAGGACACAAGGTGAGTAGATTATATCTACGGGGAAAGTCGGGTGGATGGCGTATAGCACCCCCGGAGTCCGATTTTTAGTATAGTATATATATACTATTTATGATAGCTTATTGTGTGTCGTGGATATTTGAGATGAGATTAGGTGTACTATGATTAGATTAGGGCGTAGAAGTAAACTAGTATAGTTCCTGGTTGCGAACCCTAGAATAGGCTTACACCCACATGCACACACATGCATATTCGTTATACTTATACCTAGATGACGAGGATAGTGGTTGATATTTGGAGATGGGTCGATGAAATTGGGTATAGTGCAATGAGATCTGTGATATATTGTGATTCATATTTGGGATACGACATGAGATTTTAGCGGGCCTTTGGACGTGTGTTCCACACACGCATTTATATTTATATAGACGGTATCGATTTGTACTAGACTTAGATCAGTACTCCAGATCATGAGATATGATGATAAGAATACTGGATAATTGATGAGATGAACGTGATATTGACCCGTACCCAGCTTTTGGGATGCTGTACGATGATTTAACTGTTAGTTATATGTATGCCCTAGAGGCCATTACTGTACATACGATGTATATTGTAGTGGATGCTTGGACATATATAGGGAGGATTTTCTTGCTCGACATGATAGTATGCTATCTGGTTGTACTTTATCTTAACATGTACTCTGATTGTCTCTATGTTACATGTTGATAAAGCCCTTAGGATATGTACTCGACTACTGGGACTATGATGAGATCATACTAGTGGGGCCACGGTAGTCGACGAGTACATCCTATAACTGTTCCTAGTCGAGGGTGTATCGAGACAGGGCATCGATGCACCAGAGTAGACTAGCGTATACGCATCTTGACCCATATGATGGGCGATGGATGATCCCATATCCATCGGTGTTTGACATCAAGGATGGTGTACGGGTGCTCAGTGGAGACTGGGTACACTGGACGGACTCGCCGAGAACTCCCATATGGTATTATATCATACGTCAGATGGCAGTTCTCCGGTGACACTGGTACAGAGTAGTCTGTTGACCCGAGATCGTCATAGAGTCTTGTGTGGTTCCCACTGTGCTTTGATTTCCATCATACCACGTCCAAGAGGGCGTGCAAAAAGGTGGCTTTTGGGTACAGTCCCGAATCACATGGAGGCAATGAGCGATAGGAGGGGATTCGTCTCTCCCTGTATAGGGAGTTGTTGTTGTGCTGTGTTCGATTGGCTATAACCGGAAATCCCTGGCCAGGGTTGCTGAGATTTACTGGTAAGTGTTATCAGTAGTTTCTCGAACTGTTATAGACCTCATATCGACATGACTTATCGAGCTACTGGGGTCTGACGTTTACCACCCCTAGGCGAGATATGCAACATATCAGACGACGAGACCGGACTGTACGGGAGTGTTACTGTTTGGATTCTCTGGAGAATGTACAGGCTTGCTTGTTGATCTTCTGAGCGCTCAATACCTGGGTAGCTGTTACGTTTAGCTGACCGCTTGCAGCTTGTGGGTGTTTGATATGATCATCACCTACTGTCGGCGTATTGACGATTCTTTAGAGTCCTACACAGAGGTTTCTTGACTCAGGCAAAACGGAGTAGGAGCACATATGTGATATGTGTGGGACCGAGGATAATGCGATATGTGATACCGTATTCTATTCTCGCGATATTTGATATCAGCCGGGTCATCGGATCAAGTGTTGATTCGATGAATCGGTACGGATAAATATTAGTCGGTTATATGCGATATAGCCGGATTGTCGGATCAAGTGTTGATTCGATAATTTAATGTATAATAATATATATGATATATTAAATTACATTAACTAATATTTGCTCACTAAAAGATTCTTTTTCTCACTCGGGTAATACATTGATATATATGCGATATATGTTAATTGTATTATTTTATTTGGTTACGATAAATATTATATATGTGATATATAATATTGTAACATGATATGATAACTAATGCAACTTGTTTAGTGGAGTTTAAACATGATTAGGGTTTGGATTAGGGTTAAGCTTTCTAGATGTTTCTAGAAGGTTTTCTTTTTGTCATGATAAAGATATTTACAAGTGACTCATGCTTTAACCCAACCCAAACCCTAACCCTAGTCAATTCTCTACAATGGTTAAGTCAACCATGGTTGCATTATTCTTCATATTAATCCTTTCTTATTCATCACAAAAGGAAATGGATCACTATTCTTCTTCTTCCTTCATTCTTTCATGAAAAAGCTTGCTTGATTTTTCCAAAGTGATGAATAAATATGAGAAAAAGATAAATAAAGAGAGAAAAAATCCTACTTCATCATCCTCATCTTCCCTTGCCATTTAGATGAGGGTGTTCACATCATTTCTTGAGTGTTAGCTTGTGTTAACGGAACTTCAAGGTAGATCATCTTAGTATCGAAGATCGGAAGCAAAGGTTGCATCTTTCTCTTCGTGGAACCTCTCGAGAGTCCGGATCCCGATGATCGCAGCGAAGGGACCACAACACGGAGCATATGAAGTGAAGGACCGGATCTACAAAGGTTGTAATCCCTCTCACTTAGTGTTAAAGTTGTTAACTTGTTAGTTTTCGCCTAATCTCTAGTTTAAAGATCCGTATTCGGGTTGTTCGGCACGGCTAAATTTTTAATCGGGCATGGTTGATGCCTCGTAGACCCTTGTGCGCGTGCCTAGCAACCCTACAGTGGTATCAGAGCCAAGCTAGAGCTTTAGGCGAAGTCTAGACGAAGTTTAAAGTCCGATCGAACCCGAAACCCCGACTCCAAAATGCTCTCTGGAAATTTTCTGAAAATTTGGATTTTTGTCAATTAAAAATTTCTAAAAAATTCATCAGGGTCTTATTAGAATTACTGTGAAATTCGAGGGGCTAATTCGTCAAAAGTGCGGCGGAACCGCGGCAGAAGCCTGGCTTCTGCGGCGGTTCCGCGGCCATTTGATGACGTCACCCCTCCTATTTTGCACAGTAATTCCTATTACACAGTGCTGAGTTCTCTGGGAATTTTTAATTTTTATTCTACAGTTGAGTTTTCTGGGGTTGTTTTGGGGATTCGATGTTTCGATCGGAGTATTAAATTTTGTCTATGTGGCTTTCCGGATAAATTTAAGAAACTGTTAAAAAGTTCGAACGGATATCAATAACTCACTTTTTCCCCTGTCGGAAAATTTTTCAAAAGTTGGATTTTTTCTCGTGTTTAAGAATGTTCTAAGTCGTGCAAGTAACTCGGTGGACCCTCTAGAAGACAACAAACCTTAACTCGATTTTGTGACCGTCTTGAACTGCCTTTTCAACCTTAGGGTTTGGGGCAGTACGGCGTGCCACATGTGAGGCGTTGGCTTGACCCTTCTACGGCTGGACCATTGGTACTGTGGCATGTGATGGATGTTTTTAAACTGATTTCAAGTGTTGAGATATATTGGGGAAATCTTGGGTGCTTGATGATTCGATCGGAAAGTTTAACTTTTTCTATTTATCTGGAATGTGATACAATATTTGGAATCCACAGGTAGTTATGAGATAACTAATTTGAATATTATAAACATAGCAGTTTAGTCTCAGGTGATCGGTTGCCACGGAATTTTGATGTGATCAAAAGTCCGTCGCAATCACGTAGCGTACGCGGATACTCGCCGGGTAAACTTAATAGACAGCCACGCCCCATAGCCCCGACCAAGTGACTGTAGGAGAACCCCGTCGCCGAAAGCATCCGTTCGGGTGCTCGCGGTAGCGGTGTTCCGCCTTGGTGCACTTCGTCGACGGCATCTGGGGGTGTGGCCGTCTACTAAAGTTTGCGACGAGCATTCGATTAGGACGTCGGGAATCTTGTTGAATTGCCCGACTTGATATTGAAAAGAGTTTTCGATAATGAGACTAAAATGCGGGGTTTATAATTGTTAGGCATGTGATGTCTAAAGAATTCATTTCGTCAGGCATGCGATGTCTGAGGTGGTTGCGGATTTCAACTGTTGTAGTTTTACATTTTCTTTTCTGTGACCGTAAGCATAGTATGTGGTGTATCGCCGGTTTCGTTGCTATACATCAACGACAATCGGGATACGCATACTTGCTTACGTTGATGATATGAGATATTATGTGTTGCTGTGATATGTTGTATTGGATCGTCGCGTTTGAATAGCCGGGGGTTTTATGTGAGATGAGAGTTTTTCTTTTTCATTCATGTAATATTCATTTGTATGTAATATTCTTTTATTGGGGCACTTCCAGGTAGCGGAAGCTGTCACCGTTGTATATTATTTACTTTTCCGCATTAGGTAGACCCAAGGTGGGGAGCACAAGTAACCGGGTTCTAGGGTCCAGTGGGAGACCATCTTGAGGAGTCGAGACCGGGTCTCCTAACCCTAGAATTGGCAGTGTTACTTGCCGCTCTCGTAGGGGTCTAGGGATGTGGGTTTGGCTATTCATCGCGACCCTGGAATCCGTGTTTTATACAGGCTCGTATTGAAAACAAGGACGTCCTAGTATATCCAATATTTCATATATGTTCTTCTGCTGCAATGTTCTGTGATGAGATCATATTACTGCCTGTGACGAATGTTTATATTATATATATGAGATATATGTTATATTGCAGATTTCGTTTCAAAAGAGATGCTTGTGAAGCATAATAAAATGGGACTTCATTAATGAGATTAATGAAATAAAAGAAACCTAAGATGTTGTAGAAACTTGTTTTAAAAACTGGTAGCTACGGTTCTTTCTTTGCATCGCGGTGTTCCTTGTAGAACATCCAGCACCTTATTCGATAAGGAAAGGACCGAGATCCCTTCACCGGGAGTGACTCATTTAGCAATAACTGGCAGATGCTACAAACTCAGTTTGTCTTTTGATTGCTTCTATAGTTTTTGCTTTGCATAGTGGTATTTGTGAAATATCCTGCACCTTTTTCGATGAGGAAAGGACCGACGATCCCTTCACCGGGAGTGACCCCTTTAGCAAAACTAGAAAAGCCTCAAAAACACTCCATTTAAAATCACTCGATTCTACAACGATATCAAGTTCATTACGCAAAGGGTTTTCATAAAAACCTGTCGTAGCCCTCCGTCATTTCAGATAAGGACTGTTTAGTATTCGTGCTGCGTTTGTTGGCCTTTGTCAAGGCGTAGTGTGCGGTAGCTGAATAGTACTTATCTGCTTATGCATATGATGCAGATTGGATTAGGGTAGTCGTGCGACCTTGTTGGCCTTTTTCAAGGGCCGTGCGGGTGGGTTTAATTCAATCAAGAAATGACGGGTTGAACTTGACTAGCAGCCTATGGTTTGTTGGCCTTTGTCAAGGTCATAGGACGCTAGGGGTAAAATATTATTGGGAATTTCAAGTGTTGAAATTTGCAATGAGATTGCATACCTTCTATGAGAGAGTTGGATCCCGATACCCGCTGAGAGTAAGAGTTACTCCTGGCAGAGTTTTACACATTACAATTAGCCGATCAAGTAGGTGTCTAGAAAGGTGTTAACGGGGTTACGCCTCTGGGAAAACGAGGTTTACTTTAATTAGGTTCGTGCGAAAGCACGGGGGACCTCCCTCAAAGTACCGACACTTGCCTGGCTGAAAGATTGGCGAACTTGTAGCGTGTAATTAATCCCGGCTAGTCTTTCCTTTTGGGGTTTGAAGGAAGATTTGATTAAAACAGTGGGAGACATCCTGATTAGATATATTATATAACCAATCTAATCTTGCAAGAGCATAGAGTGTTTTCTTCTCTCTCTCTCTCCAGGTAGCGACCATATCACGCCTTAATCAAGATAATAATACGGATATATTGACCGAACCTGCTTGTTATACTGAGCTGGGGAACGTTGGTCCCGCTCCAACTTATAATTGTTATAAGACAGAGCAGGAAATTGAGGAATACCAGATTTCCCGTGCCGCCCAAACGAAGAAAGTGCATGTTGATGCATCATCTTCGGGTGTGTTCATTACACAGAATTGTTTCTCAGTATCCTTTACGTCCTGAGTATGTGATACCGGATCAGGATCCCGTATATGTAATCTGTTACATGGGCTACAGATAGGTAGAGAACTGAGAACGGGTGATAAGTTTCATGAGATAGAAAACGGTGCAAGTGTTGCAGCCAAGTCTGTTGGTCACTGTCACTCTGTATTACCAGAATACATTGATTCTGAACAAATGTTATTAGATACCGAACCTGAAATACAAAATCATATCAGTCTCTTTATTAGTAAAGAAAGGATATAATTTTGTATTGTTGGATAATGTTTTGAACATTTCCTATATCAAGAGTTGATCGGTTCAGGCACGTTATCTAAAAGCATTGTCGTTCTAAATCAAACTACAGTTCTTAGTATACGGAACACACACAAGAGGAAGAGTTCAGAAATGAACGACTCCTTCTTGAGGTATTGTAGACTAGGTCATATCAATGCGACCCGACTAGCTAAGTTACATATAGATGCATATTTAAAATTAGTTTGAATTTACATCTTGTGAAACTTGCCGGTCATGTCACAAAGATAAGATGACCACAGCTCTGTTTATTGGAAACAGAGAAAGAGTTAGTGAACTCTTGGGATTGATACATGTTGATGTATGTAAGGTCCCCTGTCTACACATGCCAAGACCGGTTCTTTGTACTTCATTACATTCTCTGATGATCTCTCAAGATTCAGACATATGTTTCTGTTGAAACACAAGTCCGAAACTTTTGAGATATTCGCAAAATATAAGTTAGAAGTAGAGAACCAACAACGGGTATAAGTATTATGTCCTTTGATGAGATCAAGGAGGAGAATACTTCAGCACGGAAATCCTGGACTATTCTAAAGGAGAATGAGATTCTCTCTCAGCATTACTCCTCCGTATACACCATAGCACGATGGTATATCGGGGTGGAGCAATAGCACCCTATTTGATATGGTGTGCTCTATGATGAGTACTACTGAGTTTCCTATTTCCTTTTGGGAGTTATGCACTTGAGAAGCTGCATATCTATTGAATAGGGTTCAAATCAAATCAGTTGCCTACCACTTCATATGTGATATGGAAAGGGAAGAGCCCATATCTTAAGCTTGTTAAGATTTGGGGTTGTCCGGCCTATGTCTAAAAGCAAAATCCGGACAAGCTCGAGGTATGGTCTGTTATATAGAACTGGAAATGTTCCAGCTATACAAACTGCAGCTGATGATTTGGTAGAACCAAAGGATTCAATAGTTTCCAACGAACCTCAGCCTCTCCGCCGATCTAGTACGGTTCCTCACCCACCTGAGAGACACTTCGGTTTCTCTATGATAGTGGGAGCAAGGATTGCATCATGAGATGATGATCCAACTAGTTTCGAGCTGGCCATCAGGAGTGGGACTCTGTAAGAATGGCTGGATGCTTATCGATCTGAGATGGAATCCTTATACACCAACAAAGTATGGACTTTGGTTGCTTTATCTGAAGGGTTAAATCCCCATCAGGAGCGAGTATATCTTGAGAAGATTACTTGGTGTACATGGAAAAGTTGCGACTTTCAAAGCTATGCTTAAGTCTATCCAGATCCTACTTGCCACGGCTACATACCATGACTACGATATCTGGTGGTTGGGTGCCATGACTGCTTTTCTAAATGATGATTTAGAAGATAGCGTCTATAAGTACACAGCCAGAGGGCTTCGTAGACATTGGGAGCAGCGGAAACGTGTGCAAGATGTTTTATATGATAAAACAGGCATCGCGGAGTTGGAACATTTGTGTTGATGTGGTAATCAAAGAGTTTGACTTCATCAAAATGGTAGATGAACCTTGTATATACAAAAGGATAGTAGGGAGTATGGTGGTGATCCTCATAGAATACGTGGATAACATACTCTTGATAGGGAAGGAGTTTCCTATGCTACGCTCGGTCAATCTCCGCTTATCACAAGGATTCTCCATATAGGATCAAAGTGATACCTCCTAAATCCTGGATTTTTGGATCTATGAGATAGATCTAATTGGATGTTAGGACACTCACTAGTTGTAGTGAGATGGTATCAATCGATCCTGGGGAGAATCACTGGAAAGATTCCAGGGTGATAAGGACGACTGAATGTCAGTCACAGGCATTGTCTATACCCTCAGTGGAGGGACGGTATGTTGGAAGAGTTCCAAGCTAGATACCGTGACATACTAGACGATTAAAGGCAAGATACATCGTTACCAAGGATACTACCAAAGAGGCAGTCTGGATATATATAAGTTCATAAGATGAACTTCGTTTCTACCATTGTGTGACAATGGAGTTGTGGCTTTAGCCAAGGAACTACCGTCCCATCAGAAATCCAGATATAATTCTTAGGCAGTATCACCTGATCATGGAGATGGTTGATCTCCAGGAAGATCGAGGTTAGGAGAGTAGACACAGAGGACAACAGCGCGGATCCACTCACGAAGGCCTTTTTCCCAGTAGAGACTTTTATGGGATGGTTGAGTATGAGATACTTCAACCGCAGCTAATTGTTGGGTATGCGATACCATAACAGATAGCCTTAGTGCAAGTGGGAGATTATTAGTTATATGTAAGCCCTAGAGGCCATTACTGTACATACGATGTATATTGTAGTGGATGCTTGGACATATATAGGGAGGATTTTCTTGCTCGACATGATAGTATGCTATCTGCTTGTACATTATCTTAACATGTACTCTGATTGTCTCTATGTTACATGTTGAAAAAGCCCTTAGGATATGTACTCGACTACTGGGACTATGATGAGATCATACTAGTGGGGCCACGGTAGTCGACGAGTACATCATATAACTGTTCCTAGTCGAGGGTGTATCGAGACAGGGCATCGATGCACCAGAGTAGACTAGCGTATACGTGTCTTGACCCATATGATGGGCGATGGATGATCCCATATCCATCGGTGTTTGACATCAAGGATGGTGTACGGGTGCTCAGTGGAGACTGGGTACACTGGACGGACTCGCCGAGAACTCCCAGATGGTATTATATCATACGTCAGATGGCAGTTCTCCGGTGACACTGGTACAGAGTAGTCTGTTGACCCGAGATCGTCATAGAGTCTTGTGTGGTTCCCACTGTGCTTTGATTTCCATCATACCACGTCCAAGAGGGCGTGCAAAAAGGTGGCTTTTGGGTACAGTCCCGAATCACATGGAGGCAATGAGCGATAGGAGGGGATTCGTCTCTCCCGATATAGGGAGTTGATGTTGTGCTGTGTTCGATTGGCTATAACCGGAAATCCCTGGCCAGGGTTGCTGAGATTTACTGGTAAGTGTTATCAGTAGTTTCTCGAACTGTTATAGACCTCATATCGACATGACTTATCGAGCTACTGGGGTCTGACGTTTACCATCCCTAGGCGAGATATGCAACATATCAGACGACGAGACCGGACTGTACGGGAGTGTTACTGTTTGGATTCGCAGGAGAATGTACAGGCTTGCTTGTTGATCTTCTGAGCGCTCAATACCTGGGTAGCTGTTACGTTTAGCTGACCGCTTGCAGCTTGTGGGTGTTTGATATGATCATCACCTACTGCCGGCGTATTGACGATTCTTTAGAGTCCTACACAGAGGTTTCTTGACTCAGGCAAAACGGAGTAGGAGCACATATGTGATATGTGCAGGACCGAGGATAATGAGATATGTGATACCGTATTCTATTCTCGCGATATTTGATATCAGCCGGGTCATCGGATCAAGTGTTGATTTGATGAATCGGTACGGATAAATATTAGTCGGTTATATGCGATATAGCCGGATTGTCGGATCAAGTGTTGATTCGATAATTTAATGTATAATAATATATATGATATATTAAATTACATTAACTAATATTTGCTCACTAAAAGATTCTTTTTCTCACTCGGGTAATACATTGATATATATGCGATATATGTTAATTGTATTATTTTATTTGGTTACGATAAATATTATATATATGATATATAATATTGTAACATGATATGATAACTAATGCAACTTGTTTAGTGGAGTTTAAACATGATTAGGGTTTGGATTAGGGTTAAGTTTTCTAGATGTTTCTAGAAGGTTTTCTTTTTGTCATGATAAAGATATTTACAAGTGACTCATGCTTTAACCCAACCCAAACCCTAACCCTAGTCAATTCTCTACAATGGTTAAGTCAACCATGGTTGCGTTATTCTTCATATTAATCCTTTCTTATTCATCACAAAAGGAAATGGATCACTATTCTTCTTCTTCCTTCATTCTTTCATGAAAAAGCTTGCTTGATTTTTCCAAAGTGGTGAATAAATATGAGAAAAAGATAAATAAAGAGAGCAAAAATCCTACTTCATCATCCTCATCTTCCCTTGCCATTTAGATGAGGGTGTTCACATCATTTCATGAGTGTTAGCTTGTGTTAACGGAACTTCAAGGTAGATCATCTTAGTATCGAAGATCGGAAGCAAAGGTTGCATCTTTCTCTTCGTGGAACCTCTCGAGAGTCCGGATCCCGATGATCGCAGCGAAGGGACCACAACACGGAGCATATGAAATGAAGGACCGGATCTACAAAGGTTGTAATCCCTCTCACTTAGTGTTAAAGTTGTTAACTTGTTAGTTTTCGCCTAATCTCTAGTTTAAAGATCCGTATTCGGGTTGTTCGGCACGGCTAAATTTTTAATCGGGCATGGTTGATGCCTCGTAGACCCTTGTGCGCGTGCCTAGCAACCCTACATTACCGTACGAGCTTTATATTGATGATAGATCCGCAATTATGACTCGAGGATGTCATATGATATTGTATCGTACGCGGTACCTTGAGGCGGGATCACCGACTATTATATATATATATCGACTCATATTTAGGTGGTTTCCATACCCTTCGATTAGCTTGTTAGTTAGGTCGGTAGATTACTTAGTAGACGTTAGACTAGACCCGAGTCATACCTATTTCAAAACTAACGAATCGGGAGTATTTTAAAGATAGACAAGGGAATTCTACGGATATTTTTAAAAGACTCATCTTTTCTTAAAAACACAGTAGCCCTTATTTTACTAAAACCCCCGATTCGTCTTATTTCAAATGGCAAACTGTATGACCTTTTATATTGATGCAGATGCGTCACTGTTGCATTTATTAGTCGATTCCTGGATATTCTTATTATTCGCATCGCATTGCATGTGCAAATGGTTGTTGCTATATTAAACTCATGCTGTTAGGACACCAGCACCATTATCGATGATGCATATGTTCCACGTACACCTGCTTGCCGGCTCACACACTTCATCATCGATAATTGCCATGTCATTACACTGTAGCACTGTTGCATTCAGGATATGATCCCTTGCATGGCATACTTATGTACATACCTATTGTACACCCATACGTGCATACATACATATTCACACATACATATAGATGATTCTCGCTGGATTTGGAGATTTGGGAACCGCAAGATACTCTTTAAAACTGATTCATTTTAAGAGAGCGGTTTTCCCTCAATATGTACATATTACTATTTCATATTGCATGATATACTGATATGCTTACATTTCTTTTACATGTCGCATACATCATGCTTTTGATTATACGCATTGAGATATGTTGTTTCCATGATATTTCTGGATTTGGGAGCCGTTGATATTTCAAAAGAGAGTATGTAATTGTTTTAAAAACCCGGTTACCCTTAATATGATATTTCAGTGTGTCCACCATGTGTTTTCTTGGTGCTGAGAGCGATATGTGAAACCCGATTCGAGGTGGCGGTGAGGCCAATTGCGGGTACATGGTGGGCCCGGTATGGTATCCCGGGGCAAGAAAGGGATGCTGTGTATACATACGGTGAGCCTGGCAGAGTGACTACTACCTACTGGCGATTGCATTTGAGCTCGACAGATATCCGGAGGATACCGACCGGAGTTGAGAGATGATATGGGCCGATCCAGACTGACGGAGCCCGATATATGAGGATTTACGCGCCGATGCTAGGCACAGGTTTCATGTTGTTTTCGAGTGTCGATGCTTGATACTCAGGTTCTATGATTTGATATGTCACGAGCGACACATGTTGATTTACATCCTCATACTTCCATGCATATGTTATGATATTTATAAGCATGATGCTTATTGTCATTAGGTGACACGTGGACGATTTCCACATACATATATTGACATTGATGATATTGATCACACTGTTAGATGATATCCACATATTCATAGACTTCATGATATAGTCGACATTGATCATACCTCATATTTGTGATATGTTATTACCTGAGGCACTGGCGCGAGCACTTGGCACTACACTCATATATAGATGTTACATTGCCACCTTATCATGCTTAAGACTTATTCATTTGAGGTTTATATATATATTGATCGTATTGAACTAGGATTATGTCATGCATACGATTTCTACTCTGCGATGTTTTCTACTCACGAGTTGGCAACTCACCCCTGTTGTGCCACAGTTCTTGCAGGTTTTGCTATACAGGTTCCATTGCGGCTTTTCTGGCACACTGCTTACTTTCTGGGTGATTTGCTTTGGTAGGTGGATTCTTTTGCATCAGAACCACCATTGTATATGTATTATTCAGTTGTATCTAGAGATTCCATCAACCAAAACTTGTATATTGTTTCAGACTTAGAAAACCAGTTATGTATTATTTCGGCCTTAGAGTCGCGCGTCGTAGTATTATGGTTTTCATATTGATTTTGAGTTCTTTTGAGTTTTGATCCTCGCCTTTTGGGCGTTGAATATTATATTGCTTGTGTGGTTGTGGCCGTCGATTGACGAAGAGCTAGCTCCCGCTTGGGGATGCCTTTTATCATTGCATATATATTATTCATGTTGTACCCCGTTTGGGGCCAGTATTTACAAAGGAAACTTTGCCGAAATTTTCAGAAAAGACATTGAGGATTTTACAAATGCATATTCGGCTTACTTATTTAAAAACCTCACTTTTAAACATGTTTTCTTACTTCCTAAAAACTAGTTTCATTATTTACTTCTTAAAAATGGTTTTAGATTTCTGGGCTTTTGGCTTACTTGAATTGGATGGGGTCCTATAGACTTCATATGATTCAAGTGCCAGTCACGGGCTATTTCGGGTCGTGACAGAAATAAATCAACTTACCCAGCTTTCCAATGAACAATTTTCGAAGTGTTTTGAACGCTTCAAGGATCTGTCAGTTCAATATGCTCATCACGGAATCCATAGATGGGATCTGTGCAGAATCATATATGAGGGCATTAATCCTACAACAAAACAGGTGCTTGAATCCTTGTGTCAAGGCAACTTCATGTCTAAAGCTGATGGTGAAGCTTGGAAATTTTAAGAAGATTTCGCTGAAAAAACTTTACAATGGGAGAGTGTAAGTCAATCATCGTCTAGGGGTGGTATTCATCAACTTGATGTTTCCATAGGAGCCAAAGCAGAAATACCCGCAATGGAAATGAAACTTGAAGCTATGGAACACAAATTATTATTAGCCTCCCTAAACCAGATGACACTCCCCAAAACTATCTGTGGATGTTGTTTTGATCCATCACATCTGACGGAAGAATGTCTATTGAATTCTCCGTTTCAAGCTCAAGAGCATACTAATACTGCTTTCCAGAAAAGACATAGAAATGATCCGTATTCTTCCATTTATAATCAGGGTTGGAGGAATTACCCTAACTTTGCTTGGAACCAACACCAAGCTCAAAACACGGTTCCAAATCAAAACAACTTTCAAAGGGTACCTCCACAACAACAGCAACCACTACAATTGACTCAGCACCCCTATCAATCACAAAATTTTCAAAATCCGGTCAACACTCCTGCACCGTATAATAATTCTTTGCAATTGACCGGTACCGATAACTCTTCTTCACTCGAACGAACCATAGAAATGTTTATGAAACAATCCATCCAAGTGTCGGCTGATATAAGGACTTCTATCGATGATATAAAGAAAAACTCCGCCTCCCAAGGTGAGTGTATTAAATCGATGGAAGAACAAATTTCACGATTGAATGCCGAAATGAATGCTAGAGAGAAAGGGAAACTTCCGTCTCAACCCCTACCGAATCCTGGAAATTCACAACACTACAATGTGAATGCCATTACAACGTTGAGATCCGGAAGAGTGCTGAATAATCAAGTTGGTGAAGAAATTGATAATAATGATTAATCTATTAATAACACCCCAGCTTTAACTTCCACTTTTCCTTCCACTTCTACTTCCACTTCGGAACCTTGTTCGTCTACCCCACCACCTTCTTGCGAGCCTATTCTTCCTTTTTCTCAAAGCTCGAACCCTCAGCACACTTCTTCTAGTCCACCAAAGACAATCCCCACTCCTATTCTGGGATCTGTTCCACACACACAACCTTCTCCAATGTTGGACCCAACTATTATTACTAAAGCTTCTTATCCTAATCGGTTAAGGAAAAACAAAACATGTCCACATATGGAGAAGATTATGGAAATGTTTAAACAGGTTAACATCAATATCCCTCTCCTAGATGCTATAAAACAAGTCCCGGCTTATGCAAAAATTTTAAAGGACTTGTGCACTAGGAAGAGGAAGACTCAGGTGCCGAAAAAGGTATTCATAACGAATAATGTTAGCACAGCTTTTACCCCACAATTACCAAAGAAACGTAAGGACCCTGGCTGTCTTATAATCTAGATTTCTATTGGGGTTAAAAACATCAACCGTGCTTTACTTGACCTTGGCGCAAGTGTTAACTTGCTTCCATATTCTGTTTATGAGCAGTTAGGAATTGGAGAGTTGAAACCAGCTCATTGCATTCTTCAAATGGCAGACCGATCAATCACCAAACCTAGGGGTGAACTGGAGGATGTGTTGATTAAAGTCGGGAAATTTATATTCCTTGTGGACTTTATTATTTTGGATACACAACATATAGAAAACCCACGAAACCAAATTCAGGTGATTCTTGGTCGACCCTTCCTTACCACTTCCAATGCTATCATTAATTTTCGAAACGGCTCTATGACCCTATCCTTCGGGGAAGATGTTAATTGAGCTGAACATTTATAAGATTGAAAGTCAGCCGTCTGAACTCTCTGCTCACATTCTTGATGTCTCTTATGTCTATGAGATAACTACCGAAAGCTGCGAGGTTGATGAACTTTTCTTTGATGATCTCGACGATATTAGCACATCAATATTTGATCTTGCACATCTTAGTGAGGACACTTTTGATGAGTCCACTCCTGAGTCTGAAACTTTTGACTCATTAATTTCTGAGTTTGTATCCTTTGCAGGCTACGAGCTTCTTCGTGAATCTGAATGTCATTCACTTACCCCACCTTATATTGTTTCTCCACCGACATTAGATCTCAAATTGCAACCTTCTCATCATAAATATGTATATTTATGTAAGAATGAGTCTTTACCTGTGATCATATCTGCTTCTCTTACCTTAGAGCAAGAGAACGCTCTTTTGATGGTCTTGAGATCGAGTAGGAAGGCTTTTGGTTGGACAATGGTTGATATTAAAGGGATTAGTCCCTTGATTGTTGAACATCATATATATCTGATGGATGAAACCAAACCAACCCTAGAACCACGAAGACGGTTGAATCTCGTCATGAAGGAGGCGGTAAAGAAAGAAATCGTCAAATGCCTTGACAGTGGTATTATTTACCCAATCTCTGATAGCCAATGGGTAAGTCCAATTCATGTAGTCCCTCAGAAATCTGGCATCACGGTTATAACAAATGAGGCAAATGAGTTAATCCAGACACGCACTCAAACTGGGTGGCGTGTATGTATTGATTATAGAAAACTCAATGCCGCAACGAGGAAAGACCACTTCCCTCTACCTTTCATTGACCAGATGTTAGAACGCTTAGTTGGACATGAATATTATTGTTTCATGGACGGATACTCTGTCTATAACCAGGTCCCTATTGCTGAAAAGGCTCAAGATAAAACTACATTTACATATCATTTTGGTACTTTTGCTTATAGACGCATACCCTTTGGGTTATGCAATGCTCCCGCTACATTTCAGTGGTGTATGATGGGGATATTCTCGGGCATGGTCGAGAATTTTCAGGAGATTTTCATGGACGATTTCTCGATATTTGGAGATTCTTTTGATGACTGCCTATCTCATCTTGACGCAGTTCTTACTCGTTGTAAAGATAAGAACTTAACCTTGAATTGGGAAAAATGTCATTTCATGATCTAAGAGAGAATTGTGCTTGGACATGTCATTTCACGGAAAGGCATTGAGGTTGACAGAGCTAAAATAGATGTCATTCATAACCTTCCTCATCCCAAATGCGTCAAAGATATACGATCTTTTCTTGGCCATGCAGGCTTTTACAGGAGATTCATTAAGGATTTTAGAAAAATTGATAGACCCTTAACTCTTCTCTTGGCCAAGGACACAACCTTTCACTTTGACTCGGATTGTAAGGCTGCATTTGACTCACTTAAGAATTCCCTCATTACAGCCCCCGTTCTATCATCTCCTGATTGGAACCACCCGTTTGAGCTAATGTGTGATGCATCAGATCTTGCTGTAGGTGCAGTCTTAGCACAGCACATTGATAAGATGCCGCATGTGATTTATTATGCAATTAAGGCCTTTTGGCAGTTGTATTTGCATTAGAAAAATTCAGGCCTTACTTCATTGGCTCACCAATTGTTGTGTACACTGACCACTCCGCCTTAAAACATCTTTTATCAAAGAATGATGCTAAAGGTAGGTTAATACGTTAGATCCATCTATTACAAGAATTTGATCTCATCATTCGAGATAAGAAAGGATGTGAAAACGTAGTAGCCGACCATCTTTCGCGCATCTCCTCTTCATCTGTGACCCTGCCAATTAATGACTCTTTTCAGGACGAACAACTATTGAATGTATCCACCGATCCTTGGTTTGAGGATATTGTGAATTATCTTGCAATAGGACTTATTCCCTGCGAATGATCGAAACAGGACAAATATCGATTTCTATCCCAAGTAAAACACTTTTACTGGGATGAACCCTATTTGTTTAAGTATTGTCCTGAGTAGATCATTCGCAGATGTGTCCCCAATGATGAATTGAAGAGAGTTCTATCTTCTATCATGATCAGGCATGTGGAGGTCACTTTGGTCCTCGAAAGACGGTGGAGAAGGTTTTGCAATGCGGTTTTTACTGGCCGACTTTATTCAAAGATGTATTTGATCATTGCAAAATCTGTCCACAGTGTCAACACACGGGTAGGATATCTCTGAGAAATGAGATGCCATTTCAACCGATCTTGGTGGTTGAAATTTTCGACGTTTGGGGTATTGATTTTATGGGTCCTTTTTCCAACTCTTTTGGGAATTTGTACATATTTCTTGAGGTTGATTACGTCTCGAAATGAGTGGAAGCTATTCCTTTTCGCACTAATGACAATAAGTTTGTCATTAAGTTCCTTAAAGAAAATATCTATTCGCGATTTGGACACCCTCGTGCTATCATTAGCGATAACGGGACGCATTTCTGTAATCGGTCTTTCGAGACTTTGATGCGGAAATTTGCAATCAACCATAAACTGTCGACACCCTATCATCCCCAAATGAGCGGGCAAGCTGAGGTTTCCAACAGACAAATCAAATAAATTTTGGAGAAAATAGTTTCTAAAAACCGGAATGATTGGTTAACCAAATTGACGGATGCTCTTTGGGCATTTCGTACTGCATATAAAACTGATCTAGGTATGTCTCCTTATCGTCTAGTGTTTGGTAAGGCTTTCCACCTTCCGGTCGAGATTGAACACAAAGCATTATGGGCCATTAAAGAACTGAACTTTGACCTAAATCGAGCCAGCAACTTTCAGAAGCTGCAATTAAACGAGCTAAGCGAACTCAGCGATGAAGCTTATGATAATGCTGTGATTGTAAAGAATCGGACTAAGTTATTTCACGATAAAAACATTTTGAGAAAAACTTTTACACCTTGTCAACAAATCCTTCTTTATGATTCCCGTCTCCATCTTCATGCGGGTAAGCTACGATCTCGGTGGAAAGGACCTTTTGTTGTGTGGTATGTATACCCGCACGGGGCAGTTGAGGTTGAAAATGTTGAAAACGGTACAATTTTCAAAGTGAATGGATAGATTAAAACCGTATTTTTCCACTAACCCCACGGAGGAGCACCTGTTTTTATAGGATCCGCTTTATAATGACTAATTTTCCTCCACCTCACCTCCATGTCTTGGTAATATTTTCTCATCTTTTAGAATGAAGGTGCGTCAACTTGTACATACATATAAAAAAATAATATAAAAAAAATTGTACATAAATAAAAAATAAGTTTGGGGGAGATTTTCATGTTCATTCATTCTTGTCCCCATTAATAACTTTTCCTCCCAAGCTTACAGGTTTTTGAGATTTAACAGATGACAATAGTGAGGACACTGTTGTAAACAAGTTTGGGGGAGGTTTGCGCTTATTTACGCATCACTTTGCATCATACTTTGCATATGCACAAAACATATAATAAAAAAAACATATAAATTTTTTTTGTACATAAATAAGATAATAAAAGACTAGAAAGTGAAAAATTACATCTAAAGGATTGGAAAATTTTAAGAAAACCAAGAAAGTTAGATGTTTTCTTAAACGAACTACTAATAAATAGTTATGAGCCGTTGTCCCAAGGGTTAGTAAGATGAAGGAAGTCACTAATCTGAGGATAAAAATAAGTCCGAAAAATAGTTTCTATTCTGGAAGCCAAACATTTGAATTTTGATACCCTACTATACGCACTTACACGCGCCATGAAACTCGGGATAGTAGTGGATACCTTGAAATACTCTTGTCTAAAATCCAAAGTATGAAGAAATATTAAAAATGAAGCATAAAATATAAAATAGTGAAGAAAAATGAACACTGATTTTGTAATCTCCAAGGCAGCATAAAAAATATAGCAAGGGTGCTTCATCACCTAGTGCCTTAGACCAACTAGTTTGGGAGTCACTGCTAAGCCTTTGGTGTTGCAAGACGAGGAAAAAACTATTTACGCCCAATCAGCAAGCATATGAGTAATCGGTCGGTTAGTACCTCAAGAAGTATTAACGGTCGCATGAAAAATGTGTGAGCAAATCCATCAAAATATTCACCGATAAAAATGTACTGAGGTAGATGGACAAGAGTATGATAGCTTGAATTGAATTCTCCGAGTGTAGGGATGTTCTTTATACACACGTAGGGGTATATGATCGGTGTTTGGAAGAAAGATAGGAATGAAGAATAAAGGCGATGTTTTATTGAGAGATGATGTGATTTCTAATATCTTTTCATGACTATTAAGATAGAGCTCATGACAACCGAAAAGTTAGTGTAGTTGGAAACTCTGATTTTCAAAGTCTTTCTTTTACAATTCTTATCTTGTCACGACCCGAAATTGGGACGTGACGGCCCTTAAACTACGCAACGTCCACAGGCGTAACGCAATTTAAGTAAGCCGAAAACCCAGCAATCTAAACCATCAAAAGTAGTAAGTGATAATAACATTTTTAAAACCTTTGAAATCTCAAACCAAATTCTTTAAAGTTCCAACATTATTTCCTTTAAAATTTTGGCAGCATCTCCTTTGTAAAAACTAGCCCCAAAAATGGGTACAATAAAAATATAAGTAAAGTATCCCCAAACGGGAGCAAAACACGCCCAAAGGCGGAAAACAACCACCACAACAGATATACGACGCCGTAACGAAGAAATAAAAGACAATATAAACAAACTGCATAAAAGACCTCCAAGTCACAAAATAATATACAATATCGTTCTCACATAAAGTCTCTATGTCATACATGAAAGTAGTAGATGGAGAGTACAGGATACAACGAATACAATGTACAAAAACGGATAACCGCAAAACCAACCTATAGCAAAAATGCACATTATGAGCCGAAACGGTGTCCGCTGCAAAAGATGATAGGATAGATGAAAAGTAGCCCTGCCTCTGACTACTCTGAGGAACAACCTGCAAAACACTATGGCACAACGGGGGTGAGTTGCCAACTCGTGAATAGTAAATAACATATGCAGGTAATTGCAAGTATGCACGTACAACGCGAATCTAAAGCATGAAGCTGATAGCAATAATGGCAAAATGTATGCAACAGTCATGTAAGGTACTCTATCAGGTACTAGTAATACATGAACAATAAATGGCAATATGTATGCAAAAGTCATGTAAGGTACTCTATCAGGTACTACTAATACATGAACAATGCATATAAAATAACAATATGTAAATGCAACAGTCATGGAAGGTACTCTAGCAGGTACTACTAATAAATGAAGCAATACAAATACATAAATGTGGAGTATGGGATAAAACATGTCATTCCCACAGAATCCTGACCTCGTGGTAGGACTAAAATCCATCAAGAGAATCCAAATCCCATTTTTTCCTCAAATCAGCCCCAAAATTGGCTCTCATATCATGTAAGATTCATATATCCTGAATGTACAGTATATAGTAAATCTTATATATTCTGAATCCAATATCAAGTGAATCACATATATCCTGAATCCAATATCAAGTGAATCTCATATTTACTCAATAAGTATATTTGCATGAATCATTATGATGATGTATATAAATTGATATGTATACATATATATTAGTGTCCTATTCCACAAATATATATATATATATATATATATATGCATATATAACAGCGTCCCATTCCACTGTTATATATACTTAGGAGTAAAAATATCATGAAACCAAGTGTCAAGCATCGATACCTAAATACTGATCTATCAGGTGCTGTCACCACGACTGGCCCCCTGATAGGTACGTATCATATACTATCCCGAAAACCCGAGTGCCCAGCTTCGACCCTCGCCTTTCGACGTATCCATACGTACATGACTCCCGTCGGTATCCCCACGATAACCGCCGAGTCATAGCTACTGTCACCGGTTGTTACTTGCCCACCTTCCAGGCTCAATCGGCATGTACCGTCGATCTTCTTGCCGAGAGGCCCCACCATGTACCCTCACACGGCCCACGACTCCTCGCATGGGGTATATATATCAGAACCGATAAAACTCATGGTGGCTGCTGAAATATCATATCAAGAGAAACCAGGTTTTTCAAATAATGCATAATTTCATGAACTACCACGGTCCTCAAATCCAGAAATCATCATGAAAAATCCATATCTCAATTCGAAAATCCATGAATATAATATATGCAACATAAAACTGTAATGTGAGCATATAAAGGAAAAACCGCTATTTAACTGCAACAAGTTAATATATATATCATGCGGTTCCTAATTTCTCCAAGTCTAATATAACATCAAATAAAGGTGAACATGTAGCTATAGCCAGATATTTGTGTAAACATGTAAGTATAGCAAGGTATATGTATCTACTTATCAGTAATGATGTAATATACCCTCCAGGTATAAGTGTAAGTATGTATGCAAGATGTACATGTAGCTATGTCACATATGTGTATACACCTATCACTAATGGTACATTACCGTATACGTATATAGGTAACTAGCATATAAGCATGTCAAGGCATATGTTTAAGTATGTAGGTATACAGGTATGCTATATCTCATATGCAATAAGGAATATGAATCAATGTCTCAAAGTACCTAACCAATACAATATCACATATGTATAGGTGCTGTGCGTGTCATGGCAATTATTGACGGTGTGTGTGGCATACAATCAGTGCTCATGCACCATGAGCCGTCAATAATAGTGCAGTGTCCTAAGGGTACAAGTCCAAGCATAACAAGTAAATAAGCAATGTGGTATATGCACAACTCTATATATACAATAGAATGCGCGACTAATATCATACCATCTCTAGCCCAGACGCATAATGCCATGCAGGCGATTCTCCTGTAGATGTTAAATCTACTCACCAACGCTCCTGGCTAAGTAAAGCCTACCACCTGTTTCCCTTTCTTCGCAGCGTCCGAAGTCCTCGCCTGCGAACCTAAACATAACACAATATAACAAGTATATATTAGCAATAGACCCAAAACACGTACAAACTACGTTTGACGGACGCATCAACTCAAAACAAACTCTCAAGTGTTCGTATTGTGGCTAACGTGCGTAGCGACACTACGAAACCAACCCAAGAGTAAAACCACACAAAGTGCACGTACCGTGTCGTATAACGTATCGCACATAATCGTAACACAAGAAACTACCCATGTGATCCCAGATTTTGTAAATAGAGAAAACCCAAAACTCAAACAAGACCAAACACACCTAAACCACTGTAGACCCAAACCCACAAAAACCCGAATCCTAACTCCAATACAAATCCGGCGTCACCGGAAATCGCCTTCTCATCGCCGACCGAGTTCGAGCTCCAGGGGTTCGTGCTCCAGGTGAAGTCCTATGGTCTTAGGTACAACACAACTACATTGTTTGGTTTTTTAGTAAACTCCCGGGGTCACAGCAGATCACAGATGTCATATACTGACACTAAAAATACGACATTTGCACGAAAATTAACTATTAACGTTCTAAACTAAAATTACAAGACTACACAACACAATACAAATATAAAAAACAGATAGAGATCATTACCTACCCAAAAGAACTCAAAGATCCTAGCTTCCCAAGCTCCAAGGCATCTAAGAGGCAAATCAAGGCAAAAGATGTGATTTTTGTGAGTTTTGATGAAGTTTTGTGTAGGTTTAGTGAAGAATTGGTGTAGTGATCAGTTTGAGTTGAGGGAGATGAAGAGAAAATGAAAAGAGATAGAGAAAATGAGAGAGTGTGAGGATAATGAGAGACGGAGGTGAGTGTAGGGTGAGAGTGAGGTGAGTATACCCTTTGCATTAAATCACCATTAATGCATTCACACTACTCACCATGCCACCTCTTATCTCAAACAAAACCTTAAGTAAATATCTCACCCAAAAAATCTAGGATTAGGGTTAAGGTAAAGTAAAGAATTAGGAATTGGTTAAAGCAAAGGATAAGATTAGGTTAAGTGTCGTGGTCACTAATCTAGATTAGCACAAACAAACCCTCATATAAACATTCACATGTGCGTGCATGCCATAACAAATAATAATAAATTATTAATTAAGTGTTATAAGATGTGAGGAACCCAAATTGGTAAACTTTTTACCAAAAACCCGTATTATCGTCTAAACTAACACTAATCAAAATCTAAGGCGTTACAATCTCCCCCTTATAAAAATTCGTCCCCGAATTTAAAATTCTCAATAAGCGTACCTTCAAGGAGATGGGTACAAAACTCCCAAATCTCGCTCGCAGCTTCCCAAGTGATCACCTCACTATATGGCTACGCCCAAGAAAACCCTCCACAGATGGTAAGACCCTTAACCGAACTTTCTCCACCTGCCGAACCACTAACACAATTGGCTTCCGGTGAACGAAAAAAAATCGCGTCCCAAATAAATAGTTTGGTGCTGAATCATGTGAGAAAGGTCATGAAGGTATTTGCGAAGTATCGACACAAGGAATACGGGGTGAATACTCAATAATCTGGGCGGAAGTGCCAAATTATAGGCAACGGAACTAACTCGCTTTAAGGATCTCAAAAGGACCTACAATCCTGGGACTAAGCTTCCCTAAACTCAACATGTCATTCATCGGAAAATCCGTAGGAATACATGATCGCCCACTGCGAACTCAAGTCTGCGACCACTACGGTCGGCATAAGACTCCTGCCTGCACTGGGATGTACTCATCCTGACCTGAATCAACTGGATCGTCTCCGAAATCTTAAGACTAGCTGGGGTCCAAAAATCCTACTCACGCAGAGTCAGAAAAACAGACTGGCGATCGACACCACCTAACAACAAGCCTAAAGGTTTCCAATTGGAATGTCTCCTGATAACCGCTATCAAAGGAGAACCCTAACAATGGCAAGTGACGATCCCAACTACCAACAACAACTTAGTGCGTACACACATGCATATCCTCCAGAGTCTGTATAGTCCGCTCTGTCTGACCATAGTCCCACAGATGGAAAAGCGGAGCTAAAGCTCAACCAATACCCAAGGCTTCCTGAAACTTCTGCCCAAGATGACAAGCGAACAGGATGCCTCTATTGGATACAACGCAGGAAGGAACTCCGTGCAATGCACAAACTTAACGAAGAACAACTGAGCAAATTGAGCATAACCGGACAACAAACACCCAAATGGAGTCACACCCTGTCTAGACACTATAACGAAATTCATGGAGATCTGCTCCCATTCCTACTCCGGAACGGTTAAAGGTTGCTACTCTCCAGCCGGTCCCCAATGCTCAACCTTAACTCATAACAAGACAGACACCTCGAAACGAAATCCAAAACTTCACTCTTCACCCCAGCCCACTCGTAACTATCTCACAAGTCACGTCACATATTTGTGGAACATGAATGAACACAGAAAGCTGACTGATGTGCCTGCTCTAGGATTTCGCGTCTCTACCCATCAACATCAGGTACACACAAATGCGTCCTTAAACGTAGCACACCCTGGTCACAATCAAGGACTCTGAATCTTTACCCAGCCGAGTATGCTCAAGAATCTCTGACAAACGAGCATCGGCGGGCTGTGCCTCGCGAAAAGGATTAAAGAAAAATGGACGGGCGCGGACATGAGAAAGCTGTCCCCTCAGTAGAGGCGAACTTAAGCTGTATTCAATGATCACACAAGAACTGTAACTCTGCAGAAGACTATATCTGAACTGCGCACAGCTGGAACACGCTAACCCCGGGCCTACGACTCCAGCATCAGCTACCACAATCGCCTTGCCACGGGTAACGAGGATCTCACAATCACAATCCTTCACAAGCTCCATCCAACGGTGCTGTCTCAACAACCAAAACCCGCTGCAGGAAGATGTATATTAAGTTCTGGTGGTCCGTGAAAATCTGACACGACTCTCCACACAAGTAGTGTCTCCAAATCTCCAATACACGACCACCGCGGCCATCTCAAGATCATGAGTGGGATATCATGTTCGTACTTCCTCCAACTATCGGGAAGCATAAGCGATAACTCTATAGTGACACATCAGCATACAATCGAGCCCCACTCGCGAAACATCACAGTTAAACAACAAAGTCGCCCGAACCAGAAAGCAATGAAAGAACTGGTGCAGTTGTCAACCGAGTCTTCAATTGCTGAAAACTCCGCACGCATGCCCCAGTCCAAAGAAAAAGAACCTCCTTTCGGGTCAGTCCAGTCAACGGTGCAGCGATACACTAGCAATCCTGCATGAAATGGCGGTAAAAACCTGTTAAGCCCAAAAATATGCGGACCTCCATCCCGTACACAAGTCTGGGCCAAAACTGTACGGCTTCAATCTTCCTCGGGACCATACGAAAACCGTCTCCTATAACTACAAGACCTAGGAGTCAACACTATCAAGCCTGAAGGAACACTCCGAGAATTTAGCAAACAGCTGGTGCTCTCCCAAAGTCTGCAAAGCAAATCCTGAAGTGCTGCCCACGTTCCTCACGACTCTTAGAAAAGACCGGAACATCGTCAATAACACAACAATAAATTGGTCGAGGAACGGCCTGAAGAAATCTGGTTCATCACATCCGTGAATGCTGCTAGGGCAATTGGTGAGTTCAACGACACCACCAAAACTCATACTGCCCCTAGCACGCACAAAAGCAATCTTCGGAATGACATCACTCCGAACCTGCAACAAATGATGACCTGATCACAAACAAACTTAGAAAAATGTCTCACAAACTGGAGCTGATCAAGAAATCGTCAATGCGAGGTAAAGGATACCTATCCGCACTGTAAGCCGGTTCAATTGACGATCCATCAATACACAACCTCAAACTGCCGTCCTTCTCTTTGACGAACAGAATAGGAGCTCCCCAAAGCGAAACACTCAGACGCACAAGCCCCACCTATGTAGTAACTCTGCAGCAGATCCTTAAGCTCCCTAAGCTTCGCCGGCTCATCTGGAACAACGTCGGAAAACTCTCGCACGATAGGAACCCGGTCCAACAAACCCACTATGGCTCCGGTGTCACGAAAGAAAGCCAAGAATTCTCCAAATTCTATCCTCAAAAGCCGACTAGCGAAAAAGGCTAAATTCAAGCTGTGAGAGGCGGCACCACTGTCCCCCTGCACAACGAGAAATGACTCGCCGGGAAAACAAAACCTGACTATTTTTTTACGGCAGTCCACAGACGCCTAGCACGTAGCTAACCAATCCGTTCCCAGGAGAACGTCAAATCCAACATCTCTAGAATGATCAAAACGACGGACGAATCTCTATTTCCTATCCGATTGGCACACGACCGAAACATGTGTCGCGCAACAAAAGAATCACTGATAGAAATTAACACAACAAATGACTGCTCTAGATAACACGACTCTCGGCCCAACCACGGCACAAAGTGGTTAAAACAAACAAGTGCATCAAAAGAACATACGAATTAAGAATACCTGAAAACTCTGCATTGGACGCCCGCGCGTCCCGATGAGTAGAAGCAAACTCTCGTGTCTGCCCCCTACCCGTAACTGGCTGAACTCCTCCTCTGCCAATCTGTCCCCTCTGAACGATCCTTCCGCGTCTACGACCTCTCAGAATACGACCCTGACGCGGTGTTAGGGAACAACTCCTGATGAAATGATGAAGGCCCCCGCACCGATAGCATCCTCTCCATGGCTGCCGACCCTCCTGGGAATACGAGCTAAAAGACTGACCTCGTCCCAAGCCTCCATTACTCCCGCGACATGCACGAAATCTGTCTCGACGACTAAGCCTCTGTCTCAAGGCTGGTACACCTGCACGAGCCCTCCTCTTCTCCGGAACTCCCAAAGTCTCTGGAAGACGTGCATCGTCAACTAGGGCTGCATCCACTGGTGCTGTATAAGTAAAACTATACTGTGTGCTGATCGCAAGGAACAACTAGGTAATAGGGGTAGCAACCTCCTGTCGCTGCGCCTTACCGGCCTCAACCAAAGACCTCATTGTCTGGCGCAAGTCCTGCATCTCAGCCTCAAGCCTATCTATACGATCTGTCGAAGGCGGATCCATCTGCTCCTGTACAGCGAGCATACCATCCTGGTCAAATCTCGTCCCACACAAGTCAACTCTGACCTCGGCCCTCGCTGCACCTCTCTGAGTCCCCATAGTCATCGGCGGCAAAGGCTATAAATAGAAATAGGATTCGATTTGAATACGGAAATCGAATCACAAGGATATGTATCATCAAGGAAGGAATTTCAAGCAATTAGTACTTAGGTCACTTTAGGCGGAGTACCGTGTCGTTAGTATGCCGCGGATATACACACACTACGTTACTCTGCTTAAGCTACCTACTCCATCATACCAAGGTCATTCTACACTCCGAAAGGTAAAACCTAGCACTCTGATACCAACTTTGTCACGGCCCGAAATTGGCACGTGACGGCCCTTAAACTACGCAACATCCACAGGCGTAATGCAATTTAAGTAAGCCGAAAACCCAGCAATCTAAACCATCAAAAGTAGTAAGTGATAATAACATTTTTAAAACCTTTGAAATCTCAAACCAAATTCTTTAAAGTTCCAACTTTATTTCCTTTAAAATTTTGGCAGCATCTCCTTTATAAAAACTAGCCCCAAAAATGGGTACAACATAAATATAAGTAAAGCAACCCCAAACGGGAGCAAAACACGCCCAAAGGCGGAAAACAAACACCACAACAGATATACGACGCCATAGCGAAGAAATAAAAGACGATATAAACATACTGCATAAAAGACCTCCAAGTCACAAAATAATATACAATATCGTCCTCATATCAAGTTTCTAAGTCATACATGAAAGTAGTAGATGGAGAGTACATGATACAACGAATACAATGTACAAAAACGGATAACCGCAAAACCCACCGATAACAAAACTGCACACTATGAGCCGAAGCGGTATCCGCTGCAAAAGATGATAGGATAGATGAAAAGTAACCCTGCCTCTGACTACTCTGAGGAACAACCTGCAAAACACTATGGCACAACGGGGGTGAGTTGCCAACTCATGAATAGTAAATAACATATGCAGGTAATCGCAAGTATACACGTACAGCGCAAATCTAAAGCATACAAGCTAATAGCAATAATGGAAAAATGTATGCAACAGTCATGTAAGGTACTCTATCAGGTACTACTAATACATGAACAATAAATGGCAATATGTATGCAACAGTCATGTAAGGTACTCTATCAGGTACTATTAATACATGAACAATGCATATAAAATAACAGTATATAATTGCAACAGTCATGGAAGGTACTCTAGCAGTTACTACTAATACATGAAGCAATACAAATACATAAATGTGGATTATGGGATAAAACATGTCATTCCTACGAAATCCTGAACTCGTGGTAGGACCAAAGTCCATCAAGACAATCCAAATCTCAATTTGCTCAAATCAGCCCCCAAATTGGCTCTCATATCATATAAGTCTCATATATCCTGAATGTACAATATATAGTAAATCTCATGTATCCTAAATCCAATATCAAGTGAATCTCATATATCCTGAATTAGCATATTTGCATGAATCATTATGATGATGTATATAAATTGATATGTATACATATATATTAGCGTCGCATTCCACACATATATATATATGCATATATAACAGCGTCCCATTCCTATGTTATATATAATTAGGAGTAAAAATATCATGAAACCAAGTGTCAAGCATCGACACATAAATACTAATCTATCAGGTGCTGTCACCACTACTGGCCCCCTGATAGGTACGTATTTTACGCTATCCCGAAAACTCGAGTGCCCAGCTTCGACCCTCGCCTTTCGACGTATCCTTACGTACATGACTCCCATCAGTATCCCCACGATAACCGCCGAGTCATAGATACTGTCACCAGTAAGTACTTGCCCACCTTCCAGGCTCAATCGGTACGTACCGTCGATCTTCTTGCTGAGGGGAACCGTACCGGGCCCCACCATATACCCTCACACGGCCCACGACTCCTCCTCGCATGGCGTATATATATCAGAACCGATAAAACTCATGGTGGCTGCTGAAATATCATATCAAGAGAAACCAGGTTTTTCAAATAATGCATAATTTCATGAACTACCACAGTCCTCAAATCCAGAAAACATCATGAAAAATCCATATCTCAATGCGAAAATCCATGAATATAATATATGCAACATAAAACTGTAATGTGATCATATAAAGGAAAAGCCGCTATTTAACGGCAACAAATTAATATATATATATATATATATATATATATCATGTGGTTCCTAATTTCTTCAAGTCCAATATAATATCAAATAAAGGTGAACATGTAGCTATAGCCAGATATATGTGTAAACATATAGGTATAGCAAGGTATATGTATCTACCTATCAGTAATGATGTAATATACCCTTCAGGTATAAGTGTAAGTATGTATGCAAGATGTACATGTAGTTATGTCATATATGTGTATATAGCTATCACTAATGGTACAATACCATATAGGTATATAGGTAACTAGCCTGTAAGCAAGTCAAGGCATATGTATAAGCATGTAGGTATACAGTTATGCTATTTTTCATATGCAATAAGGAATATGAATCAATGTCTCAAAGTCCCTAACCAATAAAATATCACATATGTATAGGCGCTGTGCGTGTCATGGCAATTATTTACGGTGTGTGTGGCTTACAATCAGTGCTCGTGCAACATGAGCCGTCAATAATAGTGCAGTGTCCTAAGGGTACAAGTCCAAGCACAACAAATAAATATGCAATGAGGTATATGCACAACTCTATATATGCAATAGAATATGCGACTAATATCATAACATCTCTAGCCCAGATGCATAACGCCATGCTGGCGATTCCCCTGTAAATGTTAAATCTACTGACCAACGCACCTGGCTAAGTAAAGCCTACCACCTGTTTCCCTTTCTTCGCAACGTCCGAAGTCCCCGCCTGCGAACCTAAACATAACACAATATAACAAGTATATATTAGCAATAGACCCAAAACACGTACAAACTACGTTTGACCGAAGCATCAACTCAAAACATAATCTCAAGTGTTCGTAATGTGGATAACGTGCGCAGCGACACTACGAAACCATCCCAAGAGAAAAACCACACAAAGTGCACGTACCATGTCGTATACCGTATCGCGCGTAATCGTAACACAAGAAACTACCCATGTGATACCAGATTTTGTATACAGAGAAAACCCAAAACTCAAACAAGACCAAACACACCTAAACCACTGCAGACACAAACCCATAAAAACCCAAACCCTAACACCAACACAAATCCGGCGTCGCCGGAAATGGCCTTCTCGTCGCCGGCCGAGTCTGAGATCCAGGGGTTCATGATCCAGGTGATGTCCTATGGTCTCAGGTACAACACAACTACATTATTTGGTTTTCTAGTAAACTCCCGGGGTCACAGCAGATTATAGATGTCATATATTGACACTAAAAATAAGATATTTGCATGAAACTTAACTATTAACGTTCTAAATTAAAACTACAAGAGTACACAACACAATAACAACATAAAGAACAGATAGAGATCATTACCTACCCAAAAGAACTCAAATATCCTATCTTCCAAAGCTCCAAGGTATCCAAGAGGTAAATCAAGGCAAAAATGTGATTTTTGTGAGTTTTGATGAAGTTTTGTGTAGTTTTAGTGAAGAATTGGTGAAGTGATCAGTTTGAGTTGAGGGAGATGAAGAGAAAATGAAAAGAGATAGAGAAAATGAGAGAGTGTAAGGATAATGAGAGAGGGAGGTGAGTGTGGGGTGGGAGTGAGGTGAGTATACCCTTTGCATTAAATCACCATTAATACATTCACACTACTCACCATGCCACCTCTTCTCTCAAACAAAACCCTAGGTAAATATCTCACCCAAAATATCTAGGATTAGGGTTAAGGTAAAGTAAAGAATTAGGAATGGATTAAAGCAAAGGATAAGATTAGGTTAAGTGACATTGTCACTAATCTAGATTAGCACAAACAAACCCTCACATAAACATGCACACGTGCGTGCATGCCATAACAAATAATAATAAATTATTAATTAAATGTTATAAAATGTGAGGAACCCAAATTGGTAAACTTTTTACCAAAAACCCGCATTATCGTCTAAACTAACACTAATCGAAATCTAAGGTGTTACATATCATTACATGTAACTTTCACAGTCTTCCTTTATTATAGGATTTTGTGGGTGTAATCCGCTGAAAACCCTCAAGAGACAATACTCCTCCTACGAGGGACACCTAGAGGTTTAAAGGCTTGTTCCACATGCTCAGTGCAATCGTGTTGCCTACGAAAGTGTGCTGGTTAGTTTTTTTTCTTTTTTTCTTTATATTTTCTCCTTCTCTTGAATAAAAGAGGTTTGCTCGAGATGACCAAAATTAAGTTTGGGGGAATTTATTCAGTCGATAATATTGCATTCTGTAACACATAAATTTCCTCATTATTCTAATCATCTAAGGATAGTTGATATAAATATAACACATATTACCAGTTTGTTTGGAAAATACCAAATACCACGTATTATAGTTAAAATCAACATTCTTTAAAGGAAATTGTGTGTTTATTATTTCATGCATGATATTATATATCTCGACAATCTTCAGTGAGATTTTGTGCAGAAAATTATTCAGGTCACATAAACGGAATCGCAAAATTTGCCGATAAAACGCAGCAAGTGAAAAAAATAAAATCTGGCAGAGATTCAGAAAAAATAATAAGATTCCAGATGTCACATGAAGACCCAAACATCAACACCAGAAGACCCCATGAAAATGACACAATGATCTCATCATATGGCCGCGGATCCGCGGCCGATTCAGCCCGATCCACCACGGATCCGTGGCCTAGTTGGCTTGTCGGCGGTCCGAACTTCTCCAGAGACTTTCTCGTAACTGCTAAGCTTCTTCAAGACACTTCGAACTTCCTAGCATTCTCCAGAAGCTTCCCTACAACAGCCAAGCATCTCATGCAAGCTTCATAACAACCTAGCTTCTAGTAGAAGATAAAATTAGCTTCTAGTGGAAGATTGGGAGAACTATAAAAGGAGACCTAGGGTTATATTTCAAAGGTTGTTCAAAAATTTGTTAGACAATTGAGCCACAATTTAATTCAATACAATTCAATTAAGTTGAATGACACAACTTAAAATCCAATCAAATCAAGATCCATTGAGAGCAAAATCAAGCGACAATCGAAGATCTTTTATCGCAACGCCGATCATCATCAAGAGCAAGATATCCGCAATCGATCCACGTCTCACGAAGATCGAGCTGAGCAAAGATCGCCGACAAATTCCCTTTCATAGGAGCGATCGAGAGCTAGTCTTGTAAACTCGAATTAAGAGGTGTAATTTGAAGGAGATTTAATAAAGGTAATAATTGTAATTCTCGCTTTCTTTACATTCTTGCATTATGAAATTTCTTGTTCTTGATTCATTAATTTTCATGATGCGTGAGTGAAATCTCCGCTTGTAAAGGAATCGGGAAAATCAATAGATCTAATGATGATGAAATCCTAAACTAATTTTAAGTCTTATGAGAATTGTGAACTTTAGGAAAAAGAATCATCGATGACCGAATTTGGAGCGAGATCACATTTTTGATTATTTTGTTGCAAATTAGGGATCAAATGATTGATGATTTCCTTTGTTAGAGGCTAGAATTGAATGATGATCAATGAAAAGACAAGGGATAGTGAAGGAGAAACTCTAGTTTCTTCAATAGATTCCTAATCTTCATTCATCGTCATCGTTCTAGCTACAATTCATCAATAGATAAGATTTGTAATTTTCAGTATTCATCATTGCTACTAATTCGATCGATTCCTACAAGCTATTCTACATATTCTTGATAACTCAAATTGATATTGGATACTTTCTTAAATTCTTGATTCTTGATATTTTTCTTGATTTTCTCGAAATGACAACTCAATTAAATCCCGAATTACTTCTTGAATTTTCTTTTATATTTTCTTTCAATTCATTTAAAGCATGATCGAACAAATTCTCGCATCTCAGTGAACGATCCGTATTCATTAACGAGCTACATCGACACCGTTATTGATTGCGGTTATAAATTCTTTGGTTGTGATTATACTTTTCAAAACACAATCCATACGATCAATCAGTATGGAATGTGTAAAAAGTGGCATGATGATGGACACTAAAAGACACCTACATTAACTCTCGTGCCATTTTCCCATTGGTTTTGACGGGACCTTGTAGTTGTAAGTTGATGCCACGCACCTCGCGCTTTCACGGGGAGGTGAAGTTTGCAAAAAACGATTTTTATAAGCTTCGTAATATCGACTAAACTCCAGGGTCGATTCTAAACCGTAACTAACAAACTAGATTAGAGGTTTAACCACTATGTTAGAAAGTTATACCTCAAGTTCTCGCTGTCCTTAACCTCCTCGCTGTCCTTCTCCACGTCGTGAGCTCCTCGATGTGAGAACGGATCGTGCTTCCTCGTCGGCTTCTCCAAATCTTAGAAGATCCACCCGAGAGTTCCGACTTTGAGCTTAACTTCTAACTTGAGGTAACTAGGTCACTTATTTTGCTAAAATAAGTGTCCTAGGATTTGTAGAGAGTGGTTAGGAGTCTAGTAGTCTCACAAACCCTAGGATTCTCAACTCTTGAGATGGTTAGGGTTTGGAAAGAGATGGAGAAAGCTTGAGGAAATGAGAAGGAGAAAAGTATCTGTTGTTTTTTCTAGTGAAAAGATTAAGTGAAAAATGGCTTGAGTTTTGGCTTTTAAACCATATGAAAATATCTCACACAAATATCTCAAAATATCTAAGTCAACAATAAACATATGAGGCCAAGAAAGTCAACATGAAACCCAAATCCATTTCACAAAAATACCATAAAGTTTCTTCTCTCATTTCTTCTACCTCATAAAAGATTTCACTAATAAAGAAAAACCCTAATTTGATTTGTCATTCTCCAAAACTAATCTTGATCAAATAAGAATGCCCCTCTCATCCGTATATACATACCCGTATCCGTATTCCGAGAAACACGAATACAATGAGACGAAACTAATCCAATAATCAAATACTAGGATCCGGCTTAAACCAAAGCCCACTAGTATTGTCCGCCCGAATATCATATGCGCACAAGTACACGTATATCATCGAACCCTGTTGTAAAACCATTCGACCTCTACGCATTTCACCCGAAGCTGGGAAACCCTTTGTGTGTGACTCTAAAGACTCGACAGTACGCTTGCAGTGGGTTTAACCACAAGCGCGTCAGCGGTAATAGCTCCACGTAACGGCTACCCAGGTATCTGTCGATAAGAAGGTCAACGAGCAAACTCATCCGTACCCATACTAAGCCAGTCTGTGGCAATCTCCGTACAGTCCGGTTTGTTCGTTTAAGAGTGTCGCATATCGATCCTAGGGGGAGGTAAGCGTCAGAGCCCTAATAGTGCAAAAAGTCGTTTCGGAGTGTGGCTAATAAGACCGTGAGAAACTACTGGAATCCCTACCAACAAATCTCGCTTGCCCTGTCCAGGGACTTTGTGTAATGGCTTTTCGAACACAGCGCGACATCAACCCCCAATACCGGGAGAGATGAATCCTATCTAACCGCCACTGCCTCCAAGTGCTTCGGGACTGCACCCAACTACTACCTGTTTGCACGACTCAGCAGAGCCGTGGTAAGGTAGTAATCTAAGAACAGTGGGAACACACTTGAGGCGAATTAGCAGTGTCAAGTTGACGGACTATGCTGTACTCATGTCACCTGGGAACTGCTACCTGACAAAAGGTATATTACCAACCAGCAGTTCCCTACGAGTCCGTCCAGTGTAACTCATAACCCAATGAGCTCCTGCATACTATCTCAAGTACGACGTACTGATGGCTTTAGGACAGTCCATCTCCCCTCCTAGGATGAGAAGCGTATATACTATTTTACTCTGGAGTATCGATGCCCTGTCTCAATAATCCTGCGACTAGGGACCTGCGTAAGGATGTGCTTATAGACTACCCAGCCCCCACTAGTGTGACTGCCATCACAACGTTGGTAGTCAAGCAAAGATCCTAAGGGCTCTATCAATATGTATTAGCGATACGTTAAAAGAAATATATATACATATTAAGATAGATACAAACCAAGCACCATACTCCTATATCGAGCAAGACTGTCATAAATCCGTGTTTATATCCCATGCTTTCAAAATGTAATATAAAAACTAGTACTATACAAAATGTAATATAAAAACAGTACTTACATGTTTCAATAGTCCACGGGATAGTTGGACTTCTCTCGTATACACTGATACATTCTGTACCAAGCTACATGCAACTACGTTAGTATAACAAGCTACATCACCAGTTCTTTCTCTTTACATGTTCTATTCCATTCTTACTTCTGGGACTTACTGAGCGTTAGTTCGCTGACGACATTCATGTTTCTTTCTTTCTTTGGAATGTTCATCAGGAGGACCGGATTCTCAGGAGATCGAGCCCAGTCAGGACGACTTGGACCAATTCACAGAACAGCCAGACTTCTAGCTTTTCCTTGTACTTACTTTTCATTTCAAAGCAATGTATTATAAAGATGAATGTTAATAAAAGTTGCTGTTTATTTTACATCTCTTGTTATTCTTGTGCTGTTCAGTCAAAAATATTGCATTCTGTAACATAACAATTTTCTCATTATTCTAATCATCTAAGGGTGTTTACTATAAATATAACACGGATTACAAATTCATCTGCAAAATACCAAATACCACGTGTTATATATATAATCAATATTCTGGAGGGAAATTATGTGTTTATTACTTCACGCATGATATTGTATATCTCAACACTTTTCATCAAGATTTTGTGCAAAAAATTATTCAGGTCATAGAACTAGAATCGCAAAATTGCCGATAAAATGCAGCAAGTTAAAGAAATAAAATCTGGCAGAGTTTCAGAAAGGATATTAAGATTCCAGACATCAGAAGAAGACCTTAAAGCCAAAACCAAACAGCCCCAGAAAAATGATACCGAGATCTCCTCAAACGGCCGCAGAACCGCGGCCGATCCATCCCGATCCGCCGCGGATCCACGGCCGAGTTGGCTCGTCGGCGAACATAACTTTTTCCAGAGGCTCCCTTTGAACCTCTTAGCTTCTTCAAGTCGCTTCGAACTCCCTAGCTTTCTCCAGAAGCTTCCCTACAATAGCCAAGCTTCTCATACAAGCTTCATAACAACCAAGCTTCTAGTAGAAGATAAACCTAGTTTCTAGAGGAAGATTGGGGGAACTATAAAAGGAGACCTAGGGTTACATGTCAAAGGTTGTTCATTACACAAGTTGAGTGGCACAACTTGTGATCAAAATCCAAATCTAAATCCAAATCAAAATCAAGATCTATTGAGATCAAAATCAAGCGACAATCGAAGAGCCTTTATCGCAACGCCGATCGTTATCAAGAGCAAGTGATCCGCATCCGATCCATGACTCACGGCGATCGAGCCACGTAAAGATCGACGACAAATTCACTTTCAAAGGAACGATCGAGAGCTAGTTTTGTAAACTCGAATTGAGAGGTGTAATTTGAAGGAGATTTAATAAAGGTGGTAATTGTAATTCTCGCTTTCTTTACATTCTTACATTATGAAATTTCTAGTTCTTGATTCTTTTATTTTCATGATGCGTGAGTGAAATCCCCACTTGTAAAGGAATCGAGAGAATCGGTAGATCTAATGATGATGAAATCCTAAACTAATCTTAAGTCTTATGAGGATTGTGAACTTTAGGAAAAAGAATCATCGATGACCTAATTTGGAGCGAGATCACGTTCTTGATTATTTCGTTGCAAATTAGGGATCAAATGATTGATGATTTTCTTTGCTAGAGGCTTGAATTGAATGATGATCAATAAAAAGACAAGGGATAGGGATGGAGAAACCCTAATTTCTTCAATAGATCCCTAATCTTCATTGATCGTCATTGATTGAGCTACAATTCATCAATAGATAAGATTCGTAATTTGTAGTATTCATCATTACTACTAACTCGATCAATTCCTAAAAGCTATCCTTCATATTTTTGATAATTCAAATTAATATTGGACATTTTCTTGATTCCTTAATTCTTGAATATATTCTTGATTTTCTTTAAATGACAACAAAATTAAAATCTCGAAATACTTTCATGAATTTTCTTTTATATTTTCATTTCGACTCATCTAACGCAAGATCGAATAAGTACATGCATCTCAGTGGACGATCCGTATTCATTAACGAGCTATATCGACACTGTTAATTGATTATGGTTATAAATTCATTGGTTGTGATTATATTTCAAAACACGATATGAAATTTTAGCTCAATCAAATAGCGCCGTTGCCGGAGATGCGTGCGTAATTTGTTCGTTTTTGCAATCTGAGTTGAAAATTTATTATTCCATCAAATTTTAATTCAAGAATCGCTTCAAGTGCTTAACGATTCGTGTTTGAATTTTTGCGAGGGAATCAGGAATCATTGTAGCAGTGAGATCAAGATTCAGAGAAGATCTACAAATTTTAAAGGAGTACAAGGAGCTACAGGAAAAATTTGAAACCTTAATTCGTCCATTCCACTGTGGATCCACGGCTAATGGCCGGTTTTTACGGTGGTTCCGCCGCCATTTAGGCGTTTCAGTGTTCCAAACTTTTGTGGTATATTCTATGTTCTCTCTTCTTCTCTCTGATTTTGTCCAATAACCATTGTCTGCAGGATTCTTTGCAAAAACAGCGCCGCTAAAATAAAAATCTATTGCGTTTCTTGAAATTAGTTGTTTGCATATTTTAATATGGAAATTAAGGGGCAAAGACCAAATTCAGATTAGGTAGGAATTTCATTACCCTTCCTAAGCCCTAAAAATCACAAAACTAGCATCCGCATCACCCTCATTAACTAAAAAATATCTAGACAAGACTCTAAGGACCGTCGCGCTCAATTTGGACAGAAGAAGGTCATGGGTAATCTATTGCTTATCCGCGTTTCTTTTATGGTGTCTAAGGCAAGTGTGTCTAAGGCAAGTGGTTACTTAATTAGGCCTACTACTTACACGGTGAGAACCTCCCACTTACGTGGCACTTTCCTGGCCACTGAAGGGATAAAGAGGCAGTAGAGGATTTATCTTGCGATTTGTCTTCTAGAAGTCTAGGAGCGGTCTAGTGACTTGACGTACGCGACCATTAGATATAGGGTTGCTTGTGCATTTTTGTGTGAATTTTCATAAATCCGCCGTGGGCTTATGTAGTGGGCTAGAAGGCGCTTACGTGCTCCGACTTCTTGGGCCCCCACTGGAGATGCTTTGGAAGCTGTCGTGACGCTTTGGTGTAGTTGTAGTTTATATTGCACCGGGGTGACGGTTTATGGATGGATTCCATGGTGATGGAATCCCGTAAACTCAATCAATATAAAAAACATGTCGTGACCATGACGGTTTGGTTGACTTTGTAATAAAAGTCAACAACTTTTTTGCCGGAACCGGAAAACCCTAAACTCGCTGATCTGAAGTCAACAACTTTTTTGTAAGTCGGAAATTCGCTCATTGGTCGTCTTTTCTTCAAGTCCTTTCTTCAATTAGTTCAACTCAGCTGCTCGGAGCTAACATTAAAAAAACCCAATTATTTTCTCTCCCTTTTACCCTTTTTTCCCTCTTCTCTTCTTATAATGGGTGACCCAAACAGACGAACTCTTGCCGAGCTTTGCTATCCACAACCATATATTTCTTGTCTTCGTAATCACTTCGGTATACCATCCGACTCTCCTATATCTTTAAGAGATCGGATAGAACAAGCGGGTAGAAACAGTTGGCCACCTCAGTTCAGGTCTTATCAACCGTATCCTAATTCTACATCTGTTTCAATTGATATTCCGAGTGAGAATGCCCCTAGACGCATGTCCATTGCTGAGCATATAGCTAGGGCTAAAGGCCAAAGTTTCAATCCGGAACAATATCAACAATCACCACCACTTTCAAAAGAAGAATTTCATAATCGGTTTGTGGCATGTATGATGTCTATTGAAAATAGCCATCCAACTAACCAATATCAATATTCTTCTTATCATAATGTTGATCCTACTCCTGCCCAGTTTTCACAACCATTCCGTTCCTATCAATCCGATCCGACTTTTCCACCTTCTCTAGACAGTCTTTCTAATCAGTCATTTGGGAGTTTTAATTATTCATAAGAATTTCAATCTTATACTGAAACCCCTTATCGACCGAAGTCTAGTCTTGAGCAGAAATTAGAAAAATATTTAGAAATGTCGAACCAAATTAGGAAGGAACTAACAGAGTGGACGCAAGAAAAAAATTTCAAACCAGCCCAAAAATTTTCAGTATATAATTCGGGCATAGGAAAAAGTGAGAATTTCGGTAGTGAGACAGAACTATACACCCTTCCTAATCAAACCTTTCCATTCCAAACTGAAATCCACAACTCTAGTTTCACAGATTCACCGAGTACACCAAATGATTCATCAATTAAAGATAGAATGTATGAGAAGTTGTGCGACTTTGCAGTGTTTGATTTACCCGACTGTGAAAGGTCCATTTCAAGTGAAACCATGCCAAATCCTTGTGATCTCTACACTTCCACTCTTGAACCAAAATTGATTGAAAACTATACTTTTAATGAGGTGTTTGAGAATTCTAACCTTCACTTGAATGAGGAGATTGACGTTGGGGATATATTGATTGATGTAGCCGAAATTTTGGATGAGTTTGTCCCACCAATTCATCAGAACCTTTCACTCCTATGTTGTCATCAACTCGAGCCTTTACATATTCTTCCTGAGCCCCATACGTGTCTTGACATTGATGATAATTGTATACCTGAACAGCAGACCGAAATTCAGCCTATATCTCCCACATTCGGTTTAGCGATCCTCGATACACCAATTTGTTTACCCATTTCACCTTCTACTTTCTCAGGTTCTTCTTCTATTCTTCCTGTAATGTTAGTGAGTGTTGATGAATCACAATCTGATAATTCAAGTACGATAATTCCAGAAAGCCAACTTGATTTGGATACTTTGGAAAATGAGGCAAATGAGTTTTTCGAGTCTTCTACCTCCATAAATTTTGAAAAATCAAGTATGGTAAATTCTGGTACAAAATTTATTGACAGAAAAATGTTCAATCACACCATCGATGAAAGTTTTGAAGAACTTTTTGCTGACGAACTTGCATTCCTAAAAAATACGGATTTTGTGATTAATCAACCTCCACCTATAGAAGTTGAATCGCCACCACTACTTCTTCGAAGATACGAGAATGCAAATGCTCCACTTATTACTAATCATTCACATTCTCGCTCTCATTCATCCTCATTCTTTCATTTCTATAATTTAAGACTCAAACCCTTTCCATCACACCACTTATTTCTTCCCCACTTCTTCTTGACTCTATACAACATGTTCTTTCACCGATCTATACGTTACATTGATCAAATCTTCGAATGGTTGGTATTAATTTTTTGTCTTTGTAAAGCCTTATATTGACCAAATAACTTTACCCCCTCTTAAAATGCTTAATATTGTTTAACTCAAGTTTGGGGGGGTGTATTTTTGGCTCTTGAAAATAAAAGTTGTCCTCAAAATTGTGAGCCAAAAATAAATTTCGGGGAGGATTATCACGTTCACTTATACTTATCCCCGATAATAAATTTTCCTCCCAAGCCTACAGGTTTTTGAGATTTAACAGATGACAACAGTGAGGACACTGTTCTAAACAAGTTTGGAGGAGGTTTGTGCTTATTTACGCATCACTTTGCATCATACTTTGCATAAACACAAAACATATAATAAAAAAAATATATAAAATGTGTACATAAATAAGATAATAAAATATTAGAATGTGAAAAATTACATCTAAAAGATTGGAAAAATTTAAGAAAACTAAGAAAATTAGATGTTTTCTTAAACGGAACTAGTAATAAATAGTTATTAGCCATTGTCCCAAGGGTTAGTAAGATGAAAGAAGTCACTAATCTGAGCATAAACATAAGTCTGAAAAATAGTTCATATTCTGGAAGCCAAACATCTGAACGTTGATACCCTACTTGTTGGAGATGGTGCCCTCAAAGTCAATTATTGGATCACAGGCACGCGATTGCAATGATTGAGGGAGGACCCGTCCCAGTAGGACAGTCTTACTCAAGATGATAGTATGCTATCTGATTTATCTCTATCATCGTGTACTGCTTTAGGTGACCTTACGAGTCGCTATTACACGTTGATAGAGCCCCTAGGATTCTTGCTTGACTACCAGCAGTATGAGGGCGATCATATACGTGAGAGCTGGAGTCTATGAGCACATCCTTAAAAAGTCCCTAGTCGTGGGAGTTTCGAGACTGGGCAACGATACTCTATTAGTAGACTAGTGTATACAGTCGAGAACCCGACGAGGGGCGGTGGCCGGTCTCATAAGCCATTGGTGTCAGTTGGTTCACCTAAGATGTATACAGGTGCTCATTGGGTTATGAGTAAACCGAACAGGACTCGCCGGGAACCTGCTAGTTGGGATTATACCAGACGTCAGATAGCAGTTCCCTGGTGACATGTGTACAGGTTAGTTCATCGACCTGAGATCGTCATTTGTCTCGTATGAGTTCCTACTGTGCTTTGATTACTACCCTACCATGGCTCAAAGGAGTCGTGCAAACAGGTTTTAGTTGAGTACAGTCCCGAGCCACATGGAGGCAGTGAGCGGATCTGCAGGGGTTCGTCTCTCTCGGTATTGGGGGTGAGGTCGCGCTGTGTCTAGGAGAGCCATTACACAAAGCCCTCGGCCGAGGCAGGTGATTTACTGGTAGGTATTCCAGTAGTATCTCAGGGTGTTCTGGGCTACACTCCGACACGACTTGTACCGCTTTTGGGGGTCTGACTTTTACCAACCCCCTAGGCCCGCCATGCGATGCTCATAGACGAACGGACCGGACTGTACGGATATTATCACCGACAGGCTCAGTAGGGTGTCAGGATGAGTTCGCTCATCGACGTCCCTTTTGGTCAATAGCTGGTAGCCCGTCACGTATGGCTAATACCTCTGACGTGCTAGTTGTTAAATCCACAGCCATAGTATTGACGAGTCTTTAGAGTCCACCGCACACAGTTACTCAAGTTTCGGGCGAAACGCTGTAGAGGCCTATGGAGATATGGCAGGGTTCGATCAGATACGTGCGGTATTGCACGGATCTTGATCGGACGGGTTTTACTAGCCGGCTTTGGTTTAAGCCGAATCCTAGTATTAGAAAGTGTAGATTTTATCTCTTTGCATTTGTGTTCAGTGGGAATACATATGCGGGCATGTATATGCAGTGGAGGGGTTTTCCTGTAATTTATTACGGGATCAGTTTTCTGAAGTTGCCTGTTTGCATTCCGTTCCGGCCGGTTTTCCTTTGTTCTTTCACGGCCAGACTTTTGTGATGGAGGGGGTTATTTGCAAGTTTGTAAATAACTTATTGTGGAGGGGGTTTCTTGCATTTGTGGCTTCTTTCATCTTGAGATGCTTTATACATCATTTCTTTGTGATTAGAGTTGATCTTGATTTGGATTTGACCTTGTTATCATAACCTTTTGATATGGTCACCTTTCTACTTTTCCTACACTCACCTCCCTTCTTGTGTTTGTTTTTCCTCCACCATATTTCCTAAAGGGGGGGCCGGCCACATTTGGATGAGAGTGAGAGAGAGGTTCATTTGGATGAGGGAAATTATTCATCTCTCATTTGCTCTTGCTACACAAATTCTAGCTCTCTCCAAAGTTCTTCATACCTCCATCATATTATGGCAACTACACTAAACCCCAAAGAGACATGGATTCTACACTACATCTACAACAAATCTTGGACGCGTCAGCTAGCCAACTTCGCGCCCGAGTTGCCTCGGTCCAGAGGTGGGAGCCCGTAAAAGTATTCGGCTACGTGGTGCCCTTTTTCGACGAGGAGGTGACGGACGAGAATTCCGCGGGATATCGGAGTGGAGACGAAGACCGGAGGACACGGATCACTCGGTATATCTCTCTCTACCTTTCTCTTGTTTAGCTAGGATTAGGTTAATGGTTACGATCCGGGTATATTGTCCGCGGTAGCGCCGGTTAATGTTAAGAAAATATTTTTGATTCCGCATTTTGGCCTCGAGTAGTAGGCCGTGGCGCTGCCGTGGCGCAACATGGTATCAGAGCCATGCCATTAACCTAGTCTAGCTTGCTCTAACGTGTTTACAAGTTCGATCGAACGGATTTTCCGAAAACTCATTTTCATTTGCACAGTTTTCTGTCGAAATTTTTTTCGGCTCCAAAAATTTTTCAGTACATTGAAGTGACATGTGCATGGAATTCTAAGCATTCTGTGAAAATTTGGTCATGTGATCTCACTATTCCACCGCGGAACCGCGGCTAAACCTATGTATTTGCCACGGTTCCGCGGCCATTTTTACTATTCATTGGACCAAATTTTTGCAGTGAGCTCCAGGGTTGAAAATGGGGTTTTGGGAATATTCTTTTTGGACCTAGACTCTTTTTAAGTACTACAGTAATGCTTGGGGCCCACTTCGATAAATTTGATCGATCGAAAAGTTTAAACACATTAGTTCACAGTATTTACATTATATTTGCGACCGTGAATGTCATTTGATCGGTAAATCCTGTCTAACTCTATAGCCCGGTTAGACGGATTTGCGAACGTGACATTCACGTTGATGTTCTGTGATTGTGCTGTGATGTTGCAGATCGGTCGTGGGGATAGCCTGGTTGCAGTGGTAGTACTGTTTTGTTTTATATGTACATTTGATATTGCGGGGCGAGCGTCCGACATGTGGACTGCCGTCACTGCCTGTTTGTATTATTCTTTTGGGGAACGACCAGGTTGCGGTCGATGTACCCGTTGTATATATATTTTACTTTCTATACTAGGATTGCCTCGCGGAGGGGTGCACGGATAGCCGGGTTCTAGAGGGAAATGAGCCCGCATCTCATGGCATTGAGACGGAGGGGGCTTTACTCTAGAATTGGCGGGCTATTTGCCGCACTCGTAGGGGGTACAGGTTGGCCCAAGTAGGGGTGCCCAAGTTACCGGATTCCGTGAAGTGCTGGGTGGTCCATTCACGTTGCTGAAGGGGGCTGCCTCGCTTCAGGTTTTGGCGGGTAACTTGCCGCACCCGTAGGGGTCTAGGATTCTCATTGCACAGGCTATCCATACGACCAGGGGAACGTCGGGTTTCAGTAGCGGCTCTATGAAACCCGGGGATCCTAGATATCTGTATTGTTCTGTGATGCTGTTCATTTCTGTGATGTTGCATTTTATCACGCCTTGAGCGAAAATTATATATTTATATATATACTAGTAAATGTTGTATATGTTTTGCATCCGCGCTAGTCCAGTCCCCGCTCTGTCGTTAGTTAAGTAACCTAACGGATGATGACGGGACCCAGTGGCGAATGCGGATGGCATATACGTACATCATTATTTTCGTTCTTTTGTGGTGTGATCAATTGATGGGACTGTGTTGATTCGGATCAATGCAAGATAAACAAACCTATTCTGATGTTGTTGGAACATTTTTCAAAAATCTGTTATTGCAAGGACGTTCACTTTTGTTTTGCACAGTGGTATTCAGTTGGAATATCCTGCTCCTCAGTCGACAAGTCAAGGGCCGAGATCCCTTCACCGGGAGTGACCCCTTGGACATAAGTTTGCATCAGGGCAATAACTTCACTATAGTCGTTTACTTTTGCTTTGCATCGTAGTATTCGGTTGGAATATCCTGCACCTCATTCTACGGGGAAAGAGCCGAGATCCCTTCACCGGGAGTGACCTCTTTAGCAAAGGTTTTCGTCACTATATTTTTATAAAAAGTTATCCGGTTCCTTCAACGATATCAAGCTCATTACGTTAAAGGTTTTTCGCCAAAAACCAGCCGTAGCCCTCCGTCATTTCAGATTAGTATTGCTTAGTATTCGCGCTACGTTTGTCGTTGTTATTCGCCGAGGCGTAGTGTGCGGTAGCTTTGTTGTGCTTTTCTGTCGCATGGATATGTGGATTGGTCAAGACAGTCGTACGACTTTGTTGATTATTCGTCAAGGGTCGTGCGGGTGGGTTTAATGCAATCAAGATAATGATGGGTTAAACTTGACTAGGACCTTTTGATTTGTTGATTATTCGTCAAGGTCACTTGGGTCCTAGGGGTAAAAATCACATCGGGGGTTTCTAAAGAAATTGAAACTTTCCAGACATGCGCATACCTTTTGGAGTGTGGTGACGTGAGTGGATTCCGTCACGTTATCATGCGATGATAGTCGGATCCCGATTCCCACTGATGAGTTGGTTTACTCCTCGGGTGATCCCGACTAATTCTTCTTTCAGGTTTGGAGAAGAATTTGACGTTACAGTGAAAGGTTTCCTGATTAGACAAAGTGATAACCGTTATGATCTAGGATAGAGTGCACGCTGAGTGTTTCTTTTCTCTCTCTCTTTGGCAGCGACCATTGACCCGACCCTAGACTATGACTCAGTGACCAAGTTAACCGAACCTTCTTATAAGACCGGCTTTTGGATTATCAGAGTTGCAGACCTCTTTGCCACCCTACTTTTGTCCTTTTCTCCAGGACACCCCGTATTACTACGAACGTCCACTTCCATTGGACAAAACCATCGTATGGTTATATACGAACTCGAAGGAATTCGAGGATGGTTTCCGGTTCTGGAGAAAACGAATAGGTCTATTCAGTTGTCTTTTGCTTTCACCTTCTCTCATTGAGAGTACTCCTTGGTTTAGGAGATAGTACACCTATTACGCAAATTAGATAGTCTTCTTCCAAACCTTAGGCTGGTGCCGAATGGTGGGGAATGAAGAAAACCAATTAGCCTAAACGGTGTACAGAAGGTATTAAGTTAAGACAAAGAAAGGGATTAGAAGGAGGGCGGAGTAAATTGCGACTGCTATTCACGACCGAACCAAGTATATCTTCGCCAATCCTAAATTACCTTTGTATTTCTCCAGGACACTCCGTATCACTACGAAGATCCCAAGTTTATTGGATAATCCATCGTATGGTTATATACGAACTCGAAAGGAACTTGTTCCAGTTCGGGGATGGATCCTGGTTCAGGAGAAATAGGAATAAGGTTTATTCGATTGTTATTTATCTTCACCTTCTTTCGCATTGCCAGTGTTCCTAGGATTAGGACAGTACACCCATTATGCTTATTGGATAGTCTTCTTCCAAACCATAGGCTGGTGCCGAACGGTAGGGAAGGAAGAAAACCATTTGGCCTAAAGGGGGTACAGAAGGTAATGACTAAAGACATATAAAGGGATTTGGAGAGGTGGCAAAGAATTATATGGTTATAGTTGTGAATCTGGATAATGGAAGAGGCATTACTAGGAATACCGGGATACCCCATCGAAACATTTCAATGTTTCAGTTTCACTGTGTACTGTTAAGAGAAAACTGATTTCCCAATTAGACACTTGCTCCAGGGTATGTATTTACCAGGTTTGATTCTCACAACTGTATGGTTTTACAGATGATGAGTGGGAGTAAGTTATTAGGAATTAGGTGATCATCCTCATTATATCGGGATTCGTTGTAATTGGTGATATTTGAGGAAGTCACCTGGATTGTTTGCCGGACGGCAAATATTTGGTTTTGAATATCCGTTGTTATGCACCAATTTCAAATTGATATATCTGTACGTCTATTTTTATAGAGTGAGATATACCTTTTTTGAAATTATGTCTATGACATTTACCTATATCAGTGGATGGTTAGGTAAGGAGCATTGAACAGCGGTGTAATTCTTCTTAACCATAAGTACAGTTTTCAACCTACAACACGCAGTGAATGAGTTATTAGACTCAGGGGACTTGTACAAAGTATTGTACATTGTCCATTAGGACAGAGGGGTTGGTCCTCGTACTATATTCGGCATACTTATGACTTCTCTAGTTTTTAGACAAGTGTTTCGTAGAAACAAAAGGTCCGAATTTTGAGAAGTTATAGGTATAAGAGTAAAGTAGAGAATCAGGTATTGCAAGTATCGGGATTCTTCAAGGTGATCGAAGATGTAGATACTTGTGAATGGTATTCAGTTGATAGTAATGATTAAGAGAACTATCTTCTCTTTCAGGTTACTCATAATTGGAAGTACTCCTAAGTTGAGTAACGCTGATCGGCCTCTCTTCCATTTAGTTGACATGCACTGGAGACAGCTGCATGATTTGAATCTGGTTCAATTAAATCAGTGCTTCTGTTTCTGTATTAGATATAGAACATTTCATATCTTAACGATGTTAAGGTACGGGGAATTATCCGGCTTATGCTTAAAACCAGACATTGGACAACTCAAGGCACGTTTCTGTAATGGCTGTTTGTGGGTTGACCCAGGCTATGACGAAGGTTGATTTTCTACCATCTGGAAGATCAATAGTGATATTGTTCTTGACCCGCCACATTTTAAAAGAAATGAATTTTTCCAGAAATCAGTAGTGGGAGTATGGTAGAACTGGAAGTGATTCCAGAACTGCAAACGATTACTGAAGATTTGATAAGAACCTAAAGATTCAATCTGATTTGACATTCCATTGGCCACTCCGCAGATAAAGTGGGTAACCTCAGGCACCCGAGAGGTACTTCGGTATGCTCAAGGACGGTGGCAGGGAGGTTCTTGTTTACCCAGACTTGCCATTGCTGTTGTTCCAGGCTGTGAGACCCAGCAGGAGGATGAGTATAGCGTCGTTCTAAACTAGCTTTAGAAGTGTACGTCTATATGACTCTGCCAGAGGGTTTTCGTAGTCAGTGGGAGAAACGGAAGCACAGTGGGCAAGAGGCTTATGTCTATTTATAGACTTAAGCAGATATAGCGGAGATAGATCATCTATTTCTGATGTGACAGTCATAGGTTTGACTTCATCAGAATAGGGGATGGATCTGTTAAGAAGGTAGTAGGGTGTGATGTCCTGGTATTAGGATGACATACACAGAGTAGGAAGTGATATTGCTATACTACGATCGGTTGTTCTTTGGTTGTCACACAGTGGTTTCTCTACATAGGACTTGGATATTATATCAGACATTCTGGTTACTGGATCTATGGTTTTAGATCTAGATTTGGGTGGTTTCCCAATCTGGGTACTTTGACAGCATTCTATGAGTATTTAGAATGGACGACCCCTGGCACGGTAGTGTACCTGCAGGTGATGGAGTCACCCTCTCTAAAGGTGTCTTACAGACTAAAGGGGAGAGGGATGTGCAAGATTGGCAGATCACTTGCTTAGGCAATTGAGTCAATCATGCGATGTCAAGTACCACACCAGATGTTGTTCTTGTAGTAGATGCAATAAGTTGATATTGATCCAATTCTGGAGAAACTGTCGGAAGCTGTTATAGAACATAAGTTGATGTTCTACGGATATGATAATGGTATTCTCCTTCGGGCGACGGTTATCATTCCAGGCTTCCAAGGTGACCAGGATGGCAGAGTGGCTGTCAGAGTTATAGTTTTCCCTCTGACGAGGGGCAGTATTTTGGATAGGTGGTCCAAAGGGATACCGAGGGAGGTATGGCGCAGGATACTGATTAAGTTCAGTTGACGATACAGTCTAAGAAGTTTGGATTTGGAGTTCATTTATGAGCTAGGTCCCATCAGACATCCAGACATATTCTAAGACAGGTATTGCTCATTTCGGGAGATGGCTTTCTCCACGAACTTGAGATATAGAGGGACATAGAAAGAAACATCACAGCGGATACACTCACTGAGGCTATTCTTCGAACGCAATAGTTTCGCAAACAAGCTTTGTGAGACTGACTAGTAGAGGAGTTGGGTGTTCGGTATCACACGGGCTGTGAGTATGCGACATCGCAATAATTAGCCTTGAGTGCAAGTGGGAGATTGTTGGAGATGGTGCCCTCAGAGTCAATTATTGGATCACAGGCACGTGATTTCAATGATTGAGGGAGGACCTGTCCCAGTAGGATAGTCTTACTCAAGATGATAGTATGCTATCTGGTTTATCTCTATCATCGTGTACTGCTTTAGGTGACCTTACGAGTCGCTATTACACGTTGATAGAGCCCCTAGGATTCTTGCTTGACTACCAGCAGTATGAGGGCGATCATATACGTGAGAGCTGGAGTCTATGAGCACATCCTTAAAAGGTCCCTAGTCGTGGGAGTTTCGAGACTGGGCATCGATACTCCATTAGTAGACTAGTGTATACAGTCGAGATCCCGACGAGGGGCGGTGGCCGGTCTCACAAGCCATTGGTGTCAGTTGGTTCACCTAAGATGTATACAGGTGCTCATTGGGTTATGAGTACACCGGACAGGACTCACCGGGAACCTGCTAGTTGGGATTATACCAGACGTCAGATAGCAATTCCCTGGTGACATGTGTACAGGTTAGTTCATCGACCTGAGATCGTCATTTGTCTCGTATGAGTTCCCACTGTGCTTTGATTACTACCCTACCACGGCTCAAAGGAGTCGTGCAAACAGGTTTTAGTTGGGTACAGTCCCGAGCCACATGGAGGCAGTGAGCGGATCTGCGGGGGTTCGTCTCTCCCGGTATTAGGGGTGAGGTCGCGCTGTGTCTAGGAGAGCCATTACATAAAGCCCTCGGCCGAGGCAGGAGATTTACTGGTAGGTATTCCAGTAGTATCTCAGGGTGTTCTGGGCTACACTCCGACACGACTTGTACCGCTTTTGGGGGTCTGACTTTTACCAACCCCCTAGGCCCGCCATGCGATGCTCATAGACGAACGGACCGGACTGTACGGATATTATCACCGACAGGCTCAGTAGGGTGGCAGGATGAGTTCGCTCATCGACGTCCCTTTTGGTCAATAGCTGGTAGCCCGTCACGTATGGCTAATACCTCTGACGTGCTAGTAGTTAAGTCCACAGCCATAGTATTGACGTGTCTTTAGAGTCCACCACACACAGTTACTCAAGTTTCGAGCGAAACGCTGTAGAGACCGTATGGAAATATGGCAGGGTTCGATCAGATATGTGCGGTATTGCACGGATCTTGATTGGACGGGTTTTACTAGCCGGCTTTTGTTTAAGCCGAATCCTAGTATTAGACAGTGTAGATTTTGTCTCTTTGCATTTGTGTTCAGTGGGAATACATATGCGGGCATGTATATGCAGTGGCGGGGTTTTGCTGTAATTTATTACGGGATCAGTTTTCTGAAGTTGCCTGTTTGCATTCCGTTCTGGCCGGTTTTCCTTTGTTCTTTCACAGCTGGACTTTTGTGATGTAGGGGGTTATTTGCAAGTTTGTAAATAACTTATTGTGGAGGGGGTTTCTTGCATTTGTGGCTTCTTTCATCATGAGATGCTTTATACATCATTTCTTTGTGATTAGAGTTGATCTTGATTTGGATTTGACCTTGTTATCATAACCTTTTGATATGGTCACCTTTCTACTTTTCCTACACTCACCTCCCTTCTTGTGTTTGTTTTTCCTCCACCATATTTCCTAAAGGGGGGGCCGGCCACATTTGGATGAGAGTGAGAGAGAGGTTCATTTGGATGAGGGAAATTATTCATCTCTCATTTGCTCTTGCTACACAAATTCTAGCTCTCTCCAAAGTTCTTCATACCTCCATCATATTATGGCAACTACACTAAACCCCAAAGAGACATGGATTCTACACTACATCTACAACAAATCTTGGACGCGTCGGCTAGCCAACTTCGCGCCCGAGTTGCCTCGGTCCAGAGGTGGGAGCCCGTAAAAGTATTCGGCTACGTGGTGCCCTTTTTCGACAAGGAGGTGACGGACGAGGATTCCGCGGGAGATTGGAGTGGAGACGAAGACCGGAGGACACGGATCGCTCGGTATAGCTCTCTACCTTTCTCTTGTTTAGCTAGGATTAGGTTAATGGTTACGATCCGGGTATATTGTCCGCGGTAGCGCCGGTTAAAGTTAAGAAAAAAAATTTGATTCCGCATTTTGGCCTCGAGTAGTAGGCCGGGGCGCTGCCGTGGCGCAACCTTACTATACGCACTTACACACGTCTTGAAACTCGGGATAGTAGAGAATACCTTGAAATGCTCTTGTCTAAAAGCTAAAGTACGAAGAAAATAATAAATGGAGAATAAAAATATAAAATGGTGATGAAAAATGAACACTGGTTTTGTAATCACCAAGGCAGCATAAAAAAAAATATAGCGAGGGTGTTTCATCACCTAGTGCCTTAGACCAACTGGTTTGGGAGTCATTGCTAAGCCTCAGGTGTTGCAAGATGAGAAAAATACTATTTACGTCTAATCAGCAAGCACATGAGTAATCAGTCGGTTAGTACCTCAAGAAGTATTAACGGTCGCATGAAAAATGTGTGATCAATTCCATCTAAAATATTCATCGACTAAAAAGTACTAAGATAGATGGACAAGAGTTTGATAGCTTGAATTGAATTCTCCGAGTGTAGGGATGTCTTTCACACACACGTAGGGGTATATGATCGGTGTTTGGAAGAAAGGTAGGATTGAAAAATAAAGACGATGTTTTATTGAGAGATGATGTGATTTCTAAAATCTTTTCATGACGATTAAGATAGGGCTCATGACAACCGAAAAGCTAGTGTAGTTGGAAACTCTAATTTTTAAAGTCTTTCTTTTACAATTCTTATCTTTACATGTAACTTTCACAGTCTTCCTTTTATTATAGGATTTTGTGGGTGCAATCCGTTGAACACCCTCAGGAGACAACACTCCTCCTACTAGGGACACCTAGAGGTTTAAAGGCTTCTTGCACATGCTCAGTGCAATCGTGTTGCCTATGAAAGTGTGCTAGTTAGTTTTTTCTTTTTCTTTCTCTTCTTCTGTTCTACTTCACCTGAATAAAAGAAATTTTCTCGAGACGATCAAAATTAAGTTTGGAGGAATTTGTTCTGTCGAAAATATTGCATTCTGTAACATAACAATATTCTCATTATTCTAATCATCTAAGGGTGTTTACTGTAATATAACACGGATTACAAATTCATCTGCAAAATACCAAATACCACGTGTTATATATATAATCAATATTCTGGAGGGAAATTATGTGTTTATTACTCCACGCATGATATGGTATATCTCAACACTTTTCATCAAGATTTTGTGCAGAATATTATTTAGGTCAAAGAACTGGATTCGCAAAATTGCCGATAAAATGCAGCAAGTTAAAGAAATAAAATCTGGTAGAGATTCAGAAAGGATATTAAGATTTCAAACATCAGAAGAAGACCTTAAAGCCAAAACCAAACAGCCCTAGAAAAATGATACAGAGATCTCCTCAAGCGGCCGTTGAACCGCGGCCGATCCAGCCCGATTCTCCGCGGATCCACGGCCGAGTTGGCTCATTGGCGAACATAACTTTTTCCAGAGGCTCCCTTGTAACCTCCTAGCTTCTTCAAGACGCTTCGAACTCCTTAGCTTTCTCCAGAAGCTTCCCTACAACAGCCAAGCTTCTCGTACAAGCTTCTTAACAACCTAGCTTCTAGTAGAAGATAAACCTACGTTCTAGTGGAAGATTAAGGGAACTAAAAAAGGAGACCTAGGGTTAAATGTCAAAGTTTGTTCAATAATTGTTCATTACACAAGTTGAGTGACACAACTTGTGATCCAAATCAAAATCCAAATCAAAATCAAAATCAAGATCCATTGAGCGCAAAATCAAGCGACAATCGAAGAGCCTTTATCGCAATGCCGATCGTCAACAAGAGCAAGAGATCCGCATCCGATTTACGACTTACGGCGATCGAGCCACGCAAAGATCGATGACAAATTCCCTTTCAAAGGAGCGATCGAGAGCTAGTCTTGTAAACTCGAATTGAGAGGTGTAATTTGAAGGAGATTTAGTAAGGGTGATAATTGTAATTCTCGCTTTCTTTACATTCATACATTATGAAATTTCTAGTCCTTGATTCTTTTATTTTCATGATGCGTGAGTGAAATCTCCACTTGTAAAGGAATCGAGAGAATCGGTAGATCTAATGATGATGAAATCCTAAACTAATCTTAAGTCTTATGAGGATTGTGAACTTTAGGAAAAAGAATCATCGATGACCTAATTTGGAGCGAGATCACGTTCTTGATTATTTCGTTGCAAATTAGGGATCAAATAATTGATGATTTTCTTTGCTAAAGGCTAAAATTGAATGATGATCAATGAAAAGACAAGGGATAGTGAAAGAGAAACCCTAGTTTCTTCAATAGATCCCTAATTTTCATTGATCGTCATCGATCTAGCTACAATTTATCAATAGATAAGATTCGTAATTTGTAGCATTCATCATTCCTACAAACTCGAACGATTCCTACAAGCTATCCTTCATATTCTTGATAATTCAAATTGATATTGGACATTTTCTTGATTTCTTAATTCTTGATCTTCTTGAAATGACAACTCAATTAAATCTTAAAATATTTTCTTGAATTTTCTTTTATATTTTCATTTCGACTCATCTAACGCAAGGTCGAATAAGTACACGCATCTCAGTGGACGATCCGTATTCATTAACGAGCTATATCGACACCGTTAATTGATTGCGGTTATAAATTCTTTGGTTGTGATTACATTTCAAAACACGATCCGAAATTTTAGATCAATCATGTGCATTTTATTTATATTTCTTATTTACGCTTAACGCATTTATTTCTGAGTAATACGTCGCGTGTCTTGCTACGTCACCTTCCTCATACATCGGGAAGCGGGGCTTAATAGGTTACAGTATGACTTAGTAGATCGTTATACATTCGATTTCTCTCTGCTGATATCTTTTACTAATGAGTTAGCAACTCACCCCCGTTGTGCTATAATTTTCTTGCAGGATCGACCGCTCGGATCAGTAGCGGATTGCTGGCACCTCATTTCTTATTTGTGATTTGCATTGGTAGGTGGGTTACTTCTCGGATCATAACTGCCGTTGTATACGTTATTATTAAGTTGTATCTAGTTAAAAGCTCCATCAACCAAACTATGTATATTTGGTAGACCTAGAGACCAGTTTGTATATTCTTTGTATTTCGAGTATTGTATATTCTTTCAGACTTAGAGCGAGATGTGTGTATTATTCATTATTTTGTGTTTTGATAATGCTTTGGTTTCTTTACTTTCTTTTCTGTGTTGATCTTCGCCTTGGGCATCGTATATTTGTATTGGCATGGTTATTTCCGCCAATTGGCGAAGAGCTGGCTCCCTCTTAGGGATGCCTATATTATTGTTTTTATGTATTGGTTTTGGATCAAAATTTTGAAAGGAGACCCTGCCTAAATTTCAAATGACAAAAATGTTTTCAACTATAGTATACAACCTACTTGTATTTTCATATAATATAACTTATAGTTTTAAAGAAAGAACTTGATTACATTATACCTTTATCTCAAATCTTCACCTCCATCATTTTCCTAAAAAGGTTTAGATTTCTAGGCTTTCGGCTTCCTTGGGTTACGGTGGGGTCCTATAGGCTTCACTTGATCCAAGTGCCAGTCACATGCTAATTTCCCGATCGTGACAAAGCTGGTATTAGAGCGTTATGTTTAACCTTGGTTCGAGTCTAGGTTTGACTATGCGGAATTTAGAGCGTATATATATTTCGGAACCTTAGCTTGACCTTACGAAACTTAGACTTGATCGAGGGGGTATTAGACCCGAACTTTTGTTACGTAGGTTGACTACCTTCATTACATTGTACAAAAAAATTTCAAGTTAATGTACAGAATAGAGTTTCAAGCCTGAGCATAAATTATAAACTTAATTTTCTTAAGAACAACAAGAAAGAACTTGTAGCTCATTGGTAAATCCTTGCACTGCTGTAACGTAGCCCCTGTGTTTGAACCCCATCACCCATATATTATTTTTAATGATTTTTCTTTTAAACTTTTAGTAGCCCAAAAGTTTTCACGTGCAATACATGTAAAAATGAAAAGTCACTGAAAAAAAACATATGGAAAATGTTATATAAACAGATCTCGACAACTGGCACAAATCCCACCCTACTCCTCTACCAAAGGACCGGCGAGATTTCCACTTGGGCCTGTGCCGCCGGGCTTCCCCGTTAGGAATGCTCCCAAATTTTTAACCCTAATCTTCTGGCCTCCCCTTTTAACCCCAGTACTGTTTGTTGTCTCTGCAATTATCCATAGAATTAAAATGAGGCATTAATCTAAAATTTTAATGCATTTTAATTTCATTCTTCAATCCACAAAACCCTAATTTCTCCTACAAATACAACATCACCCCCTAGCCCTCTCCATTCTGAAATCTATTGTTCAAAATCCTCTAAATTCTCCAAATTAAAGAAGAGTACAAGTAGAGTTAGCCCAAGGTCATGTTCCGGCGACGATTCGAGACGATTTGGGCGACCCCGCGACTCCACGAAGCTTCAAAATCCTTCCTCAACCTCCTCTCTCTCATTTCATCTTGTAAGTTCCTCTCTTCTCCTCTTTTCACATCTCAAAACTATCTCTTTTCAAATTACGTTGGTAAGTGGAGTTATACCGACTCTTAATTCTATTCTCTTTAAAAACATCAATTTTTCTTAAGAACCACTTAACCATATCATTACATCTTGCTTGTTAAATATTAACCAATAATTAGAAACAAGGTTCAATTCAAAACTCCATATAAAACCACTTTTATTGCATTTTTATGTTCAAATACCATAAAGTTACATATGTCATCATTTATCAAATTTGCTTGTACTACCTTTACGAAAATCTCACGAGGTAATGATTTAACTCTCACAACACGCATCATGACATAGCATGATTTCCTTTTAATAATATTTTCGGGAGAAATACGAATTTTACATCAAAAACCATAAACTATTAAAAATCGTATTCTTTAAATTTGTATTATTTACATTTCTTGCAATTAATTCTCTACATTCCATTTTGGGGAAACCAATCAGGATCGTGCGGATTATCGCACATCCTCGGGAGTAGTAGAGCGAGATGCAGATCTCCTTACAGAGCATCCCATCTCGATGGAATCTTTAATGCAATTTTTAAGAAAAACGTGATTTTCTATTTAATAAATAAATGTTATTTTTAATAATTATATATAAATATTATCAAACCATCTATTTTAAATATATAATAAATTCCATATTTTTCCAACAAAAGAAAAGAATCACAAGTTTCATGAAAATACAATCAAGAAACCATACAAGTCAAATTTACACAAAAATTCGTGTTAGCTTCCATGGATAGTGAAAACTAGAGGAAGCACGAGAATATGGACTTAGCTTCCATCTTCCTCCATACCAAAGTTTTATATGGAGAGCAATCTCGTATCGGAAGATATGAGACCTCGAAGATATTGCTTCAAGCACGAGGTTGGTTGTCGGATCATCTGGAGGGGACCACGTCCTTACAATGATTAGCTATATTAAAGAGCTCAAGGACCAAGGGACCACGTTGGAGAACGAGTTATGCATTGACTTGATTTTACAGTCCCTACCTTCTACTTACGCCCAATTTATCTTGAATTGTAAAATTCAAAGGAAGGAAGTTACACTTCCAAGTCTTCTCAATTTATTGAGGAGCTCAGAGGGCACCGTGAAAGAATTCAGGAAGACACCCTCTCTTCTTATTGAGGAATCTTCCTCTTTTAGATTCGAGGCAAAATCCAAGAGAGAGAAGAAGAAAACCTTCATTAAGCTGATAAGCGATGTCCGTAAGATAGAGGGAAAGGGCAGAGCAAAAGTTTCGGGGCTAGTAGTAGGGAAGGAGGCATGTCTTTTTTGTCATGGGAAAACGCACTGTCAGAAGGACTGCAGGGTCTGGAAAGCCAGAAGCCAGGATTCGAAGCTTGTTGTAGTTTCGGCTTCGAGTGTATTTGTAATTGAAAACCGTCTATCTATTAACTCTACTTCCTAGGTACTAGATACCGGATCAGGATCTCATATCTGTAATTCATTACAGGATTTGAGAAACCGTAGAGTTATCAAGGCAGGTGATACGACTCTCAGAGTTGCTAACGGAACGAGCGTGGAAGTTGAATCCGTAGGGGGATATCACCTAGGATTGACAAGTGGGCAGATATTGATTTTACGTAACTGTTTTTATGTACCTAGTCAAGCTTGTAATATCATATCAGTATATTTACATTCTAAAGAAGGATATAATTTTACATTTGTAAGCGATGTAGTATACATCCACCTAAATCAAAATTGGAATGGGTCAGGTACATTAGATAATGGAATATATGTATTGAATCAAGCTCAGGTTTTCAACATCCAGAACACACTTAAAAGAAAGTCTCCAGAATTAAATCAGGCTTTCTTGTGGCATTGTAGACTGGGTCACATCAATGAAACACGATTGACGAAGTTACATAGAGAGGGATATTTTGATCCGTTTGAATATCAGTCTTATGCAAATTGTCAATCATGTCTCAAAAAAAAGATGACAAAGACTCTGTTCACTGGACACAGAGTAAGAGAGAGCGAGCTCTAGGGACTCATACACAGCGATGTGTGTGCTCCAATGTCTACACATGTGAGAAGTGGTTATTCCTACTTCATTACTTTTACGGGTGATTTCTCTAGGTATGGACATGTATTCTTAATGAAACATAAATCCAAGGCTTTTGAGAAATTCTAGGAATACAAGAATGAAACAGAAAAACAAACCGGCAAAAATATCAAGACACTAAGATCTGATCGAGGTAGTCAATACTTAAGTACCGAGTTCCTGGGCTACTTAAAAGAGAATGGAATTCTCTCTCAGCTTACTCCTCCATACACACCTCAGCACAACGGTGTATCAGAAAGGCGGAACAGAACCCTATTTGATATGGTTCGTTCAATGATGAGTAATGCCGAGTTACCGCGATCCTTCTGGGGCTATGCACTAGAATCAGCTGCATAACTTTTGAGCAAGGTTCCTACTATGTCAGTACCTACCACACCATAAATATGTGGAGTGGGAAGAAACCCTATCTTAAGTATCTTAAGATATGAGGATGTCCGGCTTTTGTAAAAAAGCAGCATGCTGACAAGGTCGAGGCACGCTCAGTATTGTGTAAGTTTGTAGGATACGCAAAGAACTCCGGGGGTATCTTTTCTATTACGTAGAGGAACAAAAGATCTTTGTTTCTCGGCATGCCCACTTTTTGGAAACTGAATATTTAGAAAATCAGATAAGTGGGAGCGCAATAGAACTGGAACAAATTCCAGAACCGCAAACTATTACTGAAAGCATGATGGTACCAGACGTTTCGAAAGAATCTGACATACCTGCGTCGCTCCGCAGAACTACTAGGCTATCTTATCTGCCCGAGAGATACTACGGTTTTCTCATAGACAAGGATATAGAGGATTGCATCATCGATGATGATAAGCCAACTAGCTTCCAGCAAGCCATTCAGAGCAGAGACTCGGTAAAATGGATGGATGCAATGTGGACCGAAATGGAGTCCATGTACACCAACAAAGTATGGACTTTGGACTTTGCTTTAGAAGGGGTAAAACCCATATGCTGCAAATGGATCTTCAGAATAAATATTGGTATAGATGGACAGGTGGAAACCTATTAGGTTAGACTTGTGGCAAAAAGTTTTCATCAAAGACCTGGTTTGGACTATTACGAAACCTTTTCTCCAGTGGCTATGCTCAAATCCATTCGGATCCTTCTTGCCATTGCTTCCTTCCACGATTATGAAATCTGGCAGATGGATGAAAAGACCGCTTTTCTAAATGTTGATTTGGAAGAGTGTGTCTATATGGATCAGACGGAGGGTTTCATTCAGAGTGGGAGCAGCTGAAAAGTGTGCAAGTTTCTTAAGTCCATTTATGGGCTAAAGCAGACATCGCGGAGTTGGAACATCTGTTTTGATGAGAAGGTCAAGGAATTCGACTTTACCAAAAATCCAGATGAACCATGCATATATAATAAAATTGTAGCGAGAAGTGTGGTATTCCTCGTCCTATACATGGATGATATTCTCTTGATAGGAAATGACATTCCTATACTACAATCAGTCAAGGGATTCTTGTCACGGTGGTTCTCCATGAAGGACCTAGGTGATGCCTCCTACATTATGGGGATCAAGAGCTATCGTAACAGATCTAAACAAATGTTGGGACTCTCACAGTCAAGGTACATCGACACCATACTGAAACGATTCAGTATGGAAGATTCTAAGCACGGTAAACACCCGATTAAGAGTCAGTACTGAAACGACACTATACCGGCTTGTCACGAAATCACCCTCTCCAAAGAGATGTCTCCCAAGACTGATTTGGAAAGGTCTCGCATGTTTATTATACCCTACGCTTCAGCGGTAGGCTCTATAATGTATGTGATGTTATGTACCATACCAGATATAGCATACGGCCTGAGCGTTGTAAGACGGTATCAGTCAAACCCAGAGGAGAAGCACAGGATAACAGTGAACAACATTCTCAAGTACCTGAGAAGGACTAAGGAGATGTTCTTGGTGTAGGGCAGGGAAGACCTCTAGATCGAGGCCTTCACCGACTCCAGCTTCCAAAGTGACAAGGATGACTCCAGGTCTATATCGGGTCATGTCTTTACCCTCAATGGAGTGGCGGTTGTTTGGAAGAGCTCCAAGCAGGACACCGTTGCTGACACGACTATGGAAGCGGAATATATTGCTGCCTGTGATGCCGCGAAGAAAGCAGTCTGGATGAAGAAGTTCGTGACAGAGCTTCAGGTAGTTCTATCCATTATTGATCCAATATCGCTTTACTGTGACAACAACGGCGCTATAGCATTGGCGAAGGAGCCGAGGTCCCATCAGAAGTCCAGACACATCCTGAGGTGGTTCCACCTGATCAGGGAGATCATTGATCGCCGAGAGATCGAGGTGCAGAGAGTAGAGACAGAGAACAACACTGCAGATCCACTCACAATGGCCATCCCTCAGACACAGTTCGAGCGGCTAATCGAGATGATAGGTCTGCGATATGCAAATACATGGCCTTTGTGCAAGTGGGAGATAATGATATGTGTCCTAGAGGCCATTATTGTATCATACTGGATTTTATATTACATATTGGATGGTTGGGATATTTCACAGTTATAATAACAGTCTTGCTAGATATGGTAGTATGCTACCTGGTTTGATTCTACCTCAATATGTGCATGTGTTTCTTTTAATATATCACTTATACATATTGGTAGAGCCCTTAGGATCTTTGCTTGAGTACCTGCGTTGTGATGGCAGTCACACTCGTGAGGGCTGGGTAGTCTATAAGCACATCTTTATACAGGTCCCTGGTCATTGGATTATCGAGACGGGGCATCGATACTGCGGAGTAGACTAGTGTCTACGGTTCCCATCCCAGCAAGGGATATGTTCTGTCCCACAGCCATTAGTATGACGTACAAGACAAAGTATGCAGGTGCTCACTGGGTTGTGAGTTACACTGGACATGACTCGTCGAGAACTGCTGGTTGGTATTATACCTATCGTTAGGTAGCAGTTGCCAGGTGGCATGAGTGCAGCTTAGTCCATTGACTTGCCACCGCTACTTCATATCGAGTGTGTTCATACTGCACTTAGATTACTATCCTACCACGCTCAAAGGAGTTATGCAAAAAGGTAGTAGTTGGGTTTAGTTCCGAAGCACTTGGAGACAATAGCGATCAGATAGGATTTGTCTCTCCCAGTATTGGGGGTTGATATCGCGCAGTGTTCGGAAAGCCATTACACAAATTCCCTGGCTAGGGCAGTCGAGAAATAGTTGCAAGGTATTTCAGTAGTTTCCCATGGTGTATTGGGCTCTCTTCCGACATGACTTATCACGTTGTTAGGGGTCTTACGTTTACCATCCCCCTAGGCGGATATGCGAGTATCTTAGACGAACAGACCGGACTGTACGGAGATTGTCACCGATAGGCTCAGTAGGAGCCCGGATGACTTTGCTCATCGGCCTTCTTATCAACAGATACCTGGGTAGCCGTTATGTGCAGCTAGTATCGCTGACGGCTTATGGTTAAACACACTGCCAGCGTACTGTCGAGTCTTTAGTGTCCCACACAGAGGGTTTCCCTGCTTCAGGCAATTGATGTAGACATTGTATGGTTTTACGAATGGGCTTCGATCACGTACGTGTACTTGTACACGGATATTGATCGGCCGGACAATAATAGTGGGCTTTGGTTTAAGCGGGATCCCAGTATTGTATTCTTAGATTTATATCTTCTCAATGTATCCGTATTTTTCGGAATACGGATACGGCTATGTATATATGGTGAGGGGCATTCTTGTAATTTGACAAGGCATGCTTCTAGAAAGAGCCACCTCATTATTGGTTTTATCCATTTACTTAAATGGATTAATGAGGTGAAAATGGAGACTTTGATTGCATGGTGAAGCATGGCTATTATGTTTATTATATTCACCTTGACTCACTATTGAGGCATGGGAGGTTTTTTATATTGTGTTTTATTCCATGGCTTAATGAGTGAGTGTATGATATATTAGCCATTCTCCACACTTAGCCAACTTGATGGTTATTCATTTTCACTCACTCATTCTCTCTCTTGGTTCCTCCATCTCCTTCTTCCTTAAAGACTAAACCTTAACCTTCACATGTGTTGTGAGCCAAGGGTTTATTGAGACACTACAATCCATTAGACTTTCTAATATCCTAGGCTAGTTGGTTTAGCGAACCATCTACCTTAGTTACCTCATTTAGAGGTTGAAGCTTGGAGCACATTTTTTCGCGGTGGATCATCTTTGACGCAAGAAGGCCGATAGAGCTAGCCCGATCCGATCACCGAGGAGCCTTGGAGAGGAGCACTAGAAGACCCGAAGGACTCGATCTTGGAGGTATAACCATTATAACAGAGTAGTTAAACTTTTAGATAGATTACCTAGTTAAGGATAAAGTAAAGATACCGGAGTTTTAGCTGGTGTTGCGTAGTCAAATATCATCGTTTTTGAAAATTCCGCCTCCTCGCAAACCGCGGGGTGTGTGACATCGGTTTACAAGCAATTCTCTGGTGACACCGGTACAGGTTAGTCTGTAGACACGAGATTGTCATAGTGTCTTGTGTGGTTCCCACTGTGCTTTGATTTCCTCCTTACAAAAGCTTAAAGCAGTCATGCAAACAGGTGGATTTCGGGTACAGTCCCGAGTTACATGGAGGCAGTGAGCGATAGGAGGAGTTTCGTCTCTCCAGGTATTGGGAGTTGATGTTGCCCTATACTCGAATGGCTAGAATAGTAAGTCCCTGACCAGGGCCGATGAGATGTACTGGTATGTGTTATCAGCAGTTTCTCGAACCGTTATTGGCCATACATCGACATAACTTATCAAGTTACTAGGGTCTGACGTATCTATCTCCAGACTCGATATGCGATATATCAGACGAAGAGACCGGACTGTATGGTAAGTGTTACTTATAAGCTTAATGGGAGTTTGGACAAGCTTGCTTGTTGATCTTCTAATCGCTCAATACCTGGGTAGCCGTTACGTCCACCTAGTAGCGCTGATAGCTTATGGGTAACTGATGTGATCATTACCTACTGCTGGCGTATTGACGAGTCTTTAGAGTCCCACACAGAGGTTTCCTAGTTCAAGCGAAACGAAGTAGGGCACATATGGTGATATGTGCGGGATCCTGATTAAATACGAGTATGTGATACCGTATTCTAATCTACCGATATTTGATATCGGTTAGGTTATATATGATATAACCGGACTATTGAATCAAGTGTTGATTTGATAATGATATACAGATAAATGATATTAGTAGGTTATATGTGATATAACCTGATTATTAAATCAATTGTTGATTTAATAACTTCATATATATTTTTATTTGATATAATTATATATTAACTAATATTAAGCTTACTAATTATTTTCCTCTCTTTATATATATTAATATATATGTGTGATATATATATATATATGTATTGATTTTCTATTTTGAGAAAATAGAAAATTAAGTGGAAAATAGGGAGATATTTAAGGCACGGGGTGAAGTATGGCTCTTATTATTTCTTTATTGATTTGTGATCACTATTGAAGCATGGTTCCAATTTTCAATATGAAATAATCCATGCTTCAATAAGTGAGTATGAGATGAGCCATTCTCCACACTTGCTCGTTTTAGCAATCCTAGCTCATTTATCTTATTCTCTCCTATTATCTTCTTCTTCATCAAACAAGCCCTAACCCTCACATGAGTTATGAATCCTAAGGCTTGTGAGAATCCTTAGTGAGCTAAACACCATACTTCATCAACCTACACTCAATTAGCCATTAAGTATAGGTTGTTTCATTCATTAATAGTAGATTAGTGAAGAGGTGGCTTGAATTAGAGAAGTTTCAAGATGGATCATATTCAACACGAAGATCGCGGAGCAAGCTTGTTCCTTCTTTAAGTGGAGCTATGAGGAGTCGTAGGGACTACTACCTGGAGCTTTAGAAGAGAAGGACATGGTCTACGAAGGTTGTAGTCTCTTTCACTTAGCTTAGTTCTTTTCATATCAAGCATTAAACCCTAATACTCTAGTTAGATTCTAGGTTAGTGTAGCTTAGCACCCAAGAAATTTTAAAATAGCATGCTTAATGCTGGGTAAAACCCAGTGGTGGTGCTAGGAAACACTTTCAACCAGATAACATATTATCATGTTGAGCAAGAAAGTCCTATATATATTTGTCCAAGCATCCACTGTAATATACAATAACGGCCTCTAGGGCTTACATATTACTAACACATAATGTCGCAAAATAAGGACCGGATAAAACTTCAAATGGATCAGGCGAGTTTGTAAAGATTTAAGCTTTTCTAAAGTTTTGCTCTCCAGCCAGGTTTTAAATTCAGAATTTCTATCATCTTTAACAGAAAACTAGGTCTTATTCTTCCCTCCACATTTTACTTATTTTCGTTCATACATACCTTCGTGAACGTGCAATGGTATTTATCATCGGATAAATGCTTCATATCTCCGTTAAAAATATTTTTATACAACTCGTTTCTTGCCAAGATTATTCTCACATAATGAACCGTGAGAAATTTTATCTCAGAAAGAACAGTTGCTTGACTTTATTTTAAGGTGGACTTTCTTGATTTCTTAGCGAGGTTTGGGTCAATATACCCAAACAAGTTGGTTTTAGGGCATTAGGTGTAGAAACACCCTATCGGAATTAATTGCCCAAGTTATCTAGACTCTAAAACAAAAGACTTATTTTGGTGTGAAAATCAAAAAAATTCAATGCATACGGAGATATAGCTAGTTGTTCAATTTTTTTCAAGATAACAGACGTGTTTGTGTAGATAAAGTGTGTAATCATTCCAATCAAGTTTGAGATGGGTTATTTTTCAGACTTGGCTCCTATTAAAGAATCAATATTATCCTTTCATATCCATTTCTCTTTATAAACTATTCTTGATTTTATATATCTCAAAAAAACCGGTTTGATACGGGAGGAGTTCATCAAATTTAAAAGTGTTTGAAGACATATCAGACTTGTCATCTAATTTTCAAAAACCCACGACATGTGTAGTGTGATGTAAATGACGTATATTAGTTATAGTTAAACTTAATATATAGAGGGTTATCTTTTAGGTTTTCAATATCTAGAAATAGGATTTAGTTATTCCTATCTCTACTACACCGTCGGTATTTTGAATCTAAGTTCTCCCACTAGCTAACTTGACGAAAAATGTTTTTATGTTTTTGGAAAATTTTCTGATTTTTATGGTTTTTTGAATATGTATGCAGATATAGAATATACGAATGAATACAAAAGATAGAGATGCTTGCCAAGCACACCCCAAAACCTAAATCGGACAGCGTCTTCGCTTTCATGCTATACAAATCGAAATTTGTGGACGCAACAAAATCATGTCGGGGAGCATTTTTTTGTAGCTTTTTTTACAAGGGAATTTCACGAGACAAGAAATTTCCTAAAGATGAAAACAAATATTCATAAGACAAGGATAACTATTTACAAAAGGATCCGTATATATACCCCAAACTTATTTGAAACAGAGTTTCCATTGTTTAAGGCTGGATAACCGAAGTTTGATGGTAAACGGAGGAACATTACTCGTTATAAACTGGCACCTGCAACAATATGAGCTCCTCTGATGGTTGTGCGGTAAAGAACAGTTTCAATCTGTGTCCTTTTACTTTGAAAACCGAACCGTCACTTGGATTTTTCAAATCCACCGCACCGTGCGGATATACATACCGTACAAGAAAAGGTCCCGTCAAGCGAGATCTGAGCTTATCGGGATGGAAATGGAGTCTGATGTCGTAAAGAGGTACCTGATGTCCAAGCGTAAAAGTTTTGTGCATAAGGTGTTTATCATGAAACACTTTCGTTTAGTTCTTTACAATAACCGTGTTTTCGTAAGCTTCATCCCGAAGCTCGTTCAACTCGCTAATTTGCAGTTTTCGATAACTGCCCGCATGGTCAAGATTGAAGTTCAGCTCCTTTGATCGCGCACAATGTGTGATGCTCGATCTCAACGAGGAGGTGTCAAGCTTTTCCGTACACATGCTGATATGGAGACATGCCAAGATTAGTCTTGTAAGCAGTTCGGAATGCCTAAAGGGCATCCGTTAATTTCAAAGACCAATTTTTACGGTTCTTAGAAACTGTTTTCTCCAATATTTTCTTGATTTGCCGATTAGAAACTTCGGCTTGCCCACTTGTTTGGGGATGATAGGGCGTCGACAACTTATGACTAATCGTGTATTTCTGCATCAAGGACTCAAAAGACCGATTGCAAAAATGTGTCCTATTGTCGCTAATGATAGCACGAGGATACCCGAACCGGGAGAAAATGTTTTCTTTTAGGAATCTAACAATAACCTTGTTGTCATTTGTTTGGCTCAGTACTACCTCGACCCATTTGGAGACATATTCAATAGCTAAATTATACAGATTCCCAAAAGAATTAGGAAATGGGCCCATAAAGTGTATGCCCCAAATATGTGCATGTGTTTCTTTTAGCATATCACTTATACATATTGGTAGAGCCCTTAGGATCTTTGCTTGACGACCTGCATTGTGATGGCAGTCACACTCGTGGGGGCTGAGTAGTCTATTAGCACATCCTTATACAGGTCCCTTGTCATTGGATTATCGAGACGGGGCATCGATACTCCGGAGCAGACTAGTGTATACGCTTCTTATCCTAGCAGGGGATATGGTCTGTCCCATAGCCATTAGTATGACGTACTGGATAAAGTATGCAGGTGCTCACTGGGTTGCGAGTTAAACTGGACAGGACTTGTCGGGAACTACTGGTTGGTATTATACCTATCGTCAGGAAGCAGTTCCCAGGTGACATGAGTACAGCTTAGTTCGTTGACTTGCCATCGCTACTTCGTCTCGAGTGTGGTCCCACTGCACTTAGATTACTACCCTACCATGCTCAAAGGAGTTGTGCAAAAAGGTAGTAGTTGGGTTTAGTTCCGAAACACTTGGAGAAAGTAGCGATCAGATAGGATTCGTCTATCCCGGTATTGGCGGTTGATATCGCGCAGTGTTCGAAAAGCCATTACACAAAGTCCCTGGACAGGGCAGTCGAGAAATACTGGTAAAGTATTCTAGTAGTTTCTCATGGTGTATTGGGCTCTCTTCCAACACGACTTATCACGTTTTTAGGGGTCTGACGTTTACCATCCCCCTAGGCGGATATACGGGTATCTTAGACGAACAGACCAGACTGTCCGGAGATTGTCACCGATAGTCTCAGTAGGAGTCCGGATGACTTTGCTCATCGTCCTTCTTATCGACAGATACCTGGGTATCTGTTACGTGCAGCTAGTACCGCTGACGACTTATGGTTAAACCTACTGCCAGCGTACTGTCGAGTCTTTAGAGTCCCACACAGATGGTTTCCCTACTTCAGGCAATTGATGTAGACATCGTATGGTTTTACGACTAGGCTTCGATCACGTACGTGTACTTGTACACGGATTCTTATCGGGCGGACAATACTAGTGGGTTTTGGTTTAAGCCAGATCCTAGTATTGTATTCTTAGATTTTTATCGTCTCAATGTATCCGTATTTTACGGAATACGGATACGCGTATCTATATATGGTGAGGGGCATTCATGTAATTTGACAAGTCATGCTTCTATAAGGAGCCACCTCATTATTGGTTTTATCCATTTACTTAAATGGATTAATGAGGTGGAAATGGAGGAGACTTTGATGACATGGTGAAGCATGGCTATTATGTTTATTATATTCATCTTGACTCACTATTGAGGCATGGGAGGTTTTTTATATTTTGTTTTATTCCATGGCTCATTGAGTGAGCGTATGATTTATTAGCCATTCTCCACACGTATCCAACTTGATGGTTATTCATTTTCACTCACACATTCTCTCTCTTGGTTCCTCTATCTCCTTCTTCCTTAAAGACTAAACCTTAACCTTCACATGTGTTGTGAGCCCAGGGTTTATTGAGACACTACAATCCATTAGACTTTTTAATCTCCTAGGCTTGTTGGTTTAGCGAACCATCTACCTTAGCTACCTCATTTAAAGGTTGAAGCTTGGAGCATATTTTCTCGCGGTGGATCATCTTTGAGGCAAGAAGGACGATAGAGCTAGCCCGATTCGATCACCGAGGAGCCTTGGAGAGGAGTACTAGAAGTCTTGAAGGACTCGATCTTGGAAGTATAACCATTCTAACTGAGTAGTTGAACTTTTAGATAGATTAGCTAGTTAAGGCTTTAGTAAAGATACTCGAGTTTCAGCCGGTGTTGCGTAGTCAAATATCATCATTTTTGAAAATTCTGCCTCCCCGCAAACCGCGAGGTGTGTGACATCGGTTTAAAAGCAGTTCTCTGGTGACACCGGTATAGGTTAGTCTGTAAACACGAGATTGTCATGGTGCCTTGTGTGGTTCCCACTGTGCTTTGATTTCCTCGCTACAAAAGCTCAAAGGAATCGTGCAAACAGGTGGATTTTGGGTACAGTCCCGAGTCACATAGAGGTAGTGAGCAATAGGAGGGGTTTCGTCTCTCCCGGTATTAGGAGTTGATGTTGCGCTATACTCGAATGGCTATAACAGTAAGTTTCTGGTCAGGGCTGATGAGATTTACTGGTAAGTGTTAACGGCAGTTTCTCGAACCGTTATTGGCCACACATCGACATGACTTATCAAGTTACTAGGGTCTAACGTATCTATCCCCAGACTCGATATGTGACATATCAGACGAAGAGACCGGACTGTACGCTAAGTGTTACTTATAGGCTGCATGGGAGTTTGGACAAGCTTGCTTGTTGATCTTCTAATCGCTCAATTCCTGGGTAGCCGTTACGTCCAGCTAGTACCGCTGATAGCTTATGGGTAACTGATGCAATCATTTCCTACTGCTGGCGTATTGACGAGTCTTTTGAGTCCCACACAGAGCTTTCCTAGTTCAAGCGAAACGAAGTAGGGCACATAAGCTGACATGTGCGGGAGCCTAATTAAATACGAGTATGCGATACCATATTCTAATCTACCGTGATTTGATATCGGTTTGATTATATGTGATATAACCGGACTATTGAATCAAGTATTAATTTGATAATGATATACATATAAATAATATTAGTCGGTTATATGTGATATAACCTGATTATTAAATCAAGTGTTGATTTAATAACTTGATATATATTTTTATTTGATATAATTATATATTAACTAATATTAAGCTCATTAATTATTTTCTTATCTTTATATATATTAATATATATGTGTGATATATATATATAGATATGTATTGATTTTCTATTTTGAGAAAATACAAAATTAAGTGGAAAATAGGGAGATATTTAAGGCACGGGGTGAAATATGGCTCTTATTTTTTCTTTATTGATTTGTGATCACTATTGAAGCATGGTTCCAATTTTCAATATGAAAATAATCCATGCTTCAATAAGTGAGTATGAGATGAGCCATTCTCCACACTTGCTCATTTTTGCAACCCTAGCTTATTTCTCTTGCTCTCTCCCATTATCTTCTTCTTCCTCAAACAAGCCCTAACCCTCACATGAGTTATGAATCCTAGGGCTTGTGAGAATCCTTAGTGAGCTAAACACCCTACTTCATCTGTTGGATATAGTGCCTTCAGAGTCAATTATTGGATCGCAGGCACGTGATTACAATGATTGGGGGAGGACCTATACCGGTAGGATAGTCTTACTCAAAAGGTTTGTATACTATCTGGTTTATCTTTATCATCGTGTACATGCTTTAGGTGACATTGTAGTTCACTATTACACGTTGATAGAGAATAGTATGCTACCATGGTTTATTTTTATCACCTTGTACTGCTTTAGGTGACCTTATAGGTCGCTATTACACATTGATAGAGCCCTTAGGATTCTTGCTTGACTGCCAGCAGTATGATGGCGATCAAATACGTGGGAGCTGGGGTCATAAGCACATCCTTAAAGTGGTCCCTAGTCGTGGTAGTTTTTGAGACTGGGCATCGATACTCCATTAGTAGACTGGTGTATACAGTCGAGACCCCGACGAGAGGCGGTGGCCGGTCTCACAAGCCAATGGTGTCAGTTAGTTCACCTAAGATGTATACAAGTGCTCATTGGGTTATGAGTACACTGGACAGGACTCACCGGAAACATGCTAGTTGGTATTATACCTGACGTCAGATAGCAGTTCTCTGGTGACATGTGTACAGGTTAGTTCATCGACCTGAGATCGTCATTTGTCTCGTGTGAGTTCCCACTGTGCTTTGATTACTACCCTACCACGGCTCAATGGAGTCATGCAAACAGGTTTTAGTTGGGTACAGCCCCGAGCCACACGGAGGCAGTGAGCGGATTGGCAGGGGTTACGTCTCTTCCGGTATTGGGGATGAGATGACGCTGTGTCTAGGAGAGACATTACACGAAGTCCTTGGCCTAGCAGGAGATTTGCTGGTAGGTATTCCAGTAGTATCTCAGGGTTTTCTGGGCTACACTCCGACACGACTTATGCTGCCTTTGGGGGCCTAACTTTTACCAACCCCCTAGGCCCGCCATGCGATGCTCATAGACGAACCGACCGAACTGTACGGATATTGTCACTGACAGGCTCAGTAGGGTGTCAGGATGAGTTCGCTCATCGACCTCCCTTTTGGTCAATACCTGGTAGCCCGTTACGTATGGCTAGTACGTCTGACATGCTAGTGGTTAAATCCACAGCCAATATATTGACGAGTCTTTAGAGTCCCCCACAGACTGTTTCTCAAGTTTCGGGCGAAACGTTGTAGAGGCTGTTTGATATATGGCAGGGTTCGACCATATACGTGAGGTAGTGCACGGATCATGATCGGACAGATCATACTAGTGGGCTTTGGTTTAAGCCGGATCCTAGTATTAGATTTGTTGGATTATTTTAGTCTCATCGCATCGCATTCTGTCGGAATGCGGACGCAGGTATGTATATACAGGTGAGGGGTATCCTTGTGATCCGTCACGAGATTACTTTAGATGTTGCCGTATTTTTTTATTGTTGTAAACATTTGGATTAATGTTTATAAATGGAAATTATAAGCTAGAAATCATCATTTTGTGCATTTATTGTGACACATGCAAACCTAGTGACTCATGGTCTCTTTTATTGTGCATATGTCACATTTGGTGATGGATTTGTAAGTTGAAATGAGAGGAAGAGAGAGAAGGGAAGACATTTCCCTTTGGGTTTGCTCTTGTATTATTCATTCTTGCTCTCATTTTTATCATAGATAACAAAAGAAAAAGAAAGCTTCTTCTTCTTCTTCTTTCTCTAGCTCACAACCTCCATTAATGGCATCATCTCTAATCTCCATCCATACACTCTCATGTGATGAGAATCAATGGATGCTTGAGACAAAGTTATTACACACATTCTCTACAACGCCTTG